>JAULLG010000021.1:0-15132 GCA_035668355.1 Sarracenia leucophylla
ATGGAGAATTAGGTTATTCTTCTCTCTTTGACGCATATATATTTTTATGCCTAAAAAGGAGCATGATATATATCACCTTCCTAATTTGTGACATGTAAATATATATCCCACCAAAAATATATATACCAAATCCCTATACATGGCCGGCCCTATATGATGGAATAATGTGATCGATTTTGCCTCCTTTTTAATATATTTTAATATATTTAAAATTTGTTAACTGTATATGTCATTACCAAAAAGGACGAATGGAATATACACTAACCAAAATCAATCCTTTTCTTCCACATATTGGGGCCGGCCATTAAGGTATGTCCCTAATATACAATTTTGCCAATTATGCCCCTGAACATTTAATTTAATTCCCCTACCATCCCGACAAAATATTCGACGATTGAATTAAATTAAATAATCACCGAAACCAACAAGAAATTATTCCACGCATATAATGGGCTACGTGAGGGATCACGAGGAAGTATAAGACTCGAGCTAACCGTATAGGAAATCCGGATATCCATAACTCTGTCCCCGAGTTAGATTCATTCTCGCACGAATAAGGACTTACTCCACTAAAGGTCCTGACTGAACTCCCGGCCCTAACTCGAATTATGTTTCAGGTTTCCAATTATCACTTAGACTGAAATCTCCCCACGTTTAAGATATGGATTGTCGATAATTAAATTAGGTTTCTGAGAACCCGGTTTAATTATCCACTTATCCTCGTAACCGCACCGCTTATCCTTTTGAAATACCGGATCGAAAGACCCACTCGTGAGATTCGGCATACTCAAACCTATAAGCAAAGCACGCGAGAGGGAACTCCTCAGCCTAAATCAAATGTGGTTTTTGTCAGCTAATTAATAACCATCGAACAGATAACGACAGTACTCAACCCACCGGGCATGTTGATCTCAATATCATGATCTCTGCCATAAGTGACTCAAAGTACTGCGCATCGCCTGAACATGATTAATCAACCACGTCGGGATTAAGAGTTCATGCAATATATGATAATATAGGATGTGGATCAAATGATATCATCAGTATAGAATTGATCATCCTATCGATCCGGTTTAATACACTCGAAGTGTACTAACACATCGAGCTCGAACATCAAATTCGTAGATCAGAATTCGAGCCGTTCGACTTAGTCAAGTTCATCTACTATACCGATGTGCTATAATCGTACCAATGGATTGTCTAGGTTCATTGTGATTGTGAGCCTACTTGTATATTTTGTCAGGACCATTGACCCGATCTTCCGCGCTTCATGCACCGAGCCAAATACTAGACAGAATATACGGACTATGCATTCACACAATCATACATAAAATAAATATGAAATAGTAAAATTCAAAAACCTCTTATGTGTTTCTCATTAATATACCAAGAATCAAAGATAAAATATGTAAAAGCATGGTTTTTAAGAATAGAATCCTAACAATCTCCCACTTATACTCAAAGTCATGTTGGAACACAACTGAAACCTAACACTTTTACTTAAGTAAAAGGACCCACTAGGTTATCTGCAAACGTAACCATGCAAACCACAATGTCTCATTGTTGTATAGTTTCCCGAATGAGACAACACTTCCACTCAATGTACTCTCCCAAAGGAAACACATAACTAGAGGTGGACCGCTTAGAATCCCTATCATCCTGGAAATACAAGTCAACATACTGAAGGGGTACAAGACTACATTCCTGGTACACCAATATATACTCCCTAATCCCTTTTAGGTACTTGAGTATATTCCTGACCGCAGTCAAATGCTCTCCTCTGAATTAAATTGATATTGGCATAACAGATATCCGGTCTAGTACAGAATATGATATATATGAAAATTCCCACTACCAAAGCATAAGGAATACCTCTCATACTTTCTATCTTCTGAGGTGTTCTAGGATACTGATCCCTAGATAAAGTAATTTCGTGTCTAAAAGGAAGAAATCCTTTCTTGGAATTTTCCATGCCAAATTGAGCAATTATTAAGGCAATATAACGGGCTTGGGATAAGCCCAACATCCTACATGATCGATCTCGCAAGAGGATGATCCCAAGGATTTGGCCCCATTCTCTTAAGTCCTTCATGTCAAATTGACTTGACAACCATACCTTCACCGAAGATAACAGCCCCACGTCGTTGTCGATTAAGAGAATGTCATCAACATAGATGACAATAAATACTACCTTATGTCCATCGCGCTTCCAGTACACATAATATTTAATAGGACACTAATCGAAGCCGAAGCTTTTGATCACTTGGTCAAATTGAGTATTCCATGACCTTGATGCTTACTTAAGTCCATAAATGGATCTCTTAAGCTTGCACAACATATGCTCATGGCCCTTTGCTATAAATCCATCTGGTTGAATCATATACATGCTCTCGTCAAGACTTTGGTTAAGGAAGGCTGTATTGACATTCATCTGTCAAATCTCATAGTCGAGATTCGCAGCACTGGATAAGAGAATCCTAATAGACTTAAGCATGGCTACCGGCGAATAGGTTTCCTCATAATCGAACCCTTCTTTCTGAGTAAACCTCTTCGCAACAAGCCTAGCTTTGAAGGTTTCAATCTTCCCATCCACTTCTCTCCATCTCTTGTAGATCCATTTGCATCTGATGGGTTTTATCCCATCTAATGGTTCTACAAGTTCCCATACATGATTAGAGTATATAGACACTATTTCAGATTCCACAGCCTTTTTCCATAAGTCCACATCCCTATCCTGAAGTGCCTCATTGTGATTCCTCGGTTCGATATCAAGTTCTTCTATGATCCTACCAAGTGAGTCTCCCAAGAACATAAACCTTTTGGTTTGACAAACAACCCTCCCACTACGACGAGGCCCCTCCTGTTTACTCACGATAGGTGGTATCTCATTCCACACATCAGGTATAATATCCGGTTATACCATTTGTTCACTCCTAACCTCTTCTAGAACTACTTGCGACCGGGGTTTATGGTTTATTACATAATCATCTTCCAAGAATCTAGCATTTGTGCTAACAAGTACCATCTGACTCTTAGAATTATAAAATAAACTACCCTTAGTACCTTTGGGGTATGCTATAAAGAAACAGATGTCCGTCTTCGGTTCCACCATACTTGCATCTCCCACTAGCACATGTGCTGGGCAACCTCAAATCCGGAAATGTTTCAGACTCGGCTTGCGCCCAGTCCACAATTCCAAAGGTGTACCGGGAACTGCCTTTGTAGGCACCGAATTCAGAATATATACCATTGTATCTAATGCATTCCCCCAAAAAGAGTGAGGTAAATCCAAATAACTCATCATGCTCCTTACCTTCTCCTTAAGGGTCATATTCCTCCTTTCCGCTACACCAATTTGCTGCGGTGTCCCTGGTCCAGACAACTGGGATGTAATCCCATGCTCTGATAAGTAGTCCCTCAACTCCCTAAGAAGGTATTCCCCACCACGATCAGATCGTAGGGTTTTGAAACTTTTACCTGTCTACTTATCCGCTTCCGCCTTAAACACTTTGAATTTCTCAAAGGTCTCAGCGATGAAACAGGTAAACGTATCCATACCTAGAATAATCGTCAATAAAAGTGACGAAATACTCATATCCAGCTCTTGCCTGGATATTCATGGGATCACACAAATCAAAATGAACCAATTCCAACACCTCTTTGGCTCTAAGTCCCTTGGCCGTAAACGGCCTCTTGGTCATCTTACCCTCTAATGAGGATTCACAGACCGGAAGTGCTTGCACTTCCAATGAACCCAAAGGTACATCTTCTACCAGTCTCTGTATCCTTTTTAGATTAATATGACCTAGACGAAGGTGCCAAATGAGTGTTTGGTTCAAGGAGGAACCTTTCCTTTTTAGTGGTAAAGCATGTAAATTATTCACCTTATTCTTACTATCGGTAGAAATAACCAGATGTAAAATATAAAGTCCATTTTCCAATGTACCACGATAGATAAATTGTTTCCCTAATACTGCATGAATGCATATTAAAGTTAACAAAATATCCATCAATACCCAAATACGAAACCGAAACTAAGTTTCTCCTAATTTGAGGTACATATAAAATGTTCTTTAAAATTAGACACCTATTTCTACCAAAATCCAGAACCACGTCTCCCACTGCAATAGCAGATACCTGAGAGTCGTTCCCCATCTGAAGATAAACCTCACCAATTCTAAGTTGTCTTGTAACGTCAGGACCTCGGATAATAAATGATCTAATATGGAATATCCAAAAACTGGATCTCATGCTGAATATTTATTTTTCTCAAACACCGATTTAAGAAAAATAAGAATATTTTTCTTGTTAAGAAATTTTAAGAAAACATTGAAAAATATTGTAACTCTTTTTAGAAAATTTTGACAGAATTTTCCATGTTTTTGGACTAACCTACAACGGGCAATAACCTGTAAAAAGGTACCTTTGAATATCAACAATCCGCATCCGCGGCAATACTAAACTATTCTGAGCTACAACAAGCCAATCTCCAGCATAACTATAATATTAACCAAGAAGCAATACTAATTTCAATATGATAGGGTGGACTTTAGGCGATTGCAACCCACAGCAAACTATAACATGAACTAACTAAACCATAAAGAAAATAAAGCTACCCAACGATATCTCACATGCAAGTAACAGAATGATAAATGGCCTTATGGCCGTACAGTCATCCAGTAACAAAATGAAATACAATTAATTATACATTCATCCGAAACAAAAATTAAAGAAGTGCATAAACAATGTAAATATGTAAACTCCTGCTTTTCCCATCTTTGCTCCAATTGTCCTAAGTCTCCTTTTGCTTAACCTGAAAAATGTTGGGGTGGCTGAGCCACAGTTGTAGGATAATAGACAAAATAAACCGCAAAACGATATACAAGATTGATTATGGAGCAATATAAATAAAAGATTTTAGAGATAAAATCTTAGTCTTTTGTTGTTCAAAACCATATATGCATAACTAAATTTCTTTTTACGATAAAAATCTTGTTTACCATTAAAGCTTTGGATAGAAAAGTGTTAGCTCAAAACCGGGTCTCTATCACTTAGTACGGCTTACATTCCACGATAGTGATCAACTACATCTTGTGCTACTGGTATACATTGTCAGGTGGAAATAGACTAATCCCATACGTGATGAAATGGTCACTGTGCACCAAATTGTGTCGCATGAAATATAAAAAATATATGATATGTTCTCATCTATATGAAGAATGATACATGGTGTCACATGTCAAAGTCTGCAGAAAAAACTGAAATACTAAAGTAGGTGCATTTACATTTCAGAAAGAATAGTATGCTCATACTCAAATGAAATATGCACACATACACCAAACCATGCGCCATATATCGTAAAGTAAACGTGCTAAGTCCAATACCTTAGCCCGTAAACTTTACGCGTACATACACACACAACACGAATCAATACACACATAAGAACAATGTACTCATTGCACTCATCAGGAATGATGCATTCAACTCTCGTGAATACAAACTCGATCGTATTCACACTCAACTAGTTTACCCCCAAACTTACATTCTTACGCCAAAGCGGTGGGCCTCCCCATGTGCGCACCTCACATCACGCCCAGACTTACGGCCCACGGCCGAAGGGGTGTGTCTCCCCCGCAAGCTCTATAAGAGCCACACCCAAACTTACGGACTACAACCAAAGGGGACGGTCTCCCCCGTGTACACATCTCAATCCACGTCCAGACTTACAGCCCTCAGCCGAAGTGGTGGGTCTTCCCCGTGAGTTCCTTTAGAACTCCGCCCAAACTTACGGACTTAACCGAAGGGGTGGGACTCCCCCGTACCATTTCCCAATCGTGTCAAATACTATGTTATCGACACATTATCTCTATATCACAATCACGCGTTAACTCCACGCTTCTAACAATTCTCTTAACATGGATAGCGTTTCCTATCCCTAAGCACATCCTAACTAGGAGGACATGTCATCACACGTGTGCATCAAATAAAGATGAAACACTAATCCATATGCATCCTATCATAAGAATAATCTAATATTATAATATGTATGCACCCCAAATATGAATAAGCATTAATAAATGCATCATCCATCAACCGACCTCACAATCCAGCTACCAAAGACAAAGGCTATTCTAAGGGAGCCTATGGATCTTTAAATACTACAACCAAAGTCACACACAACATATACTAACAACGTGTCTCAAAACTACAACTCATATAATACACGAATTTCATGAATTAGAATAATCTTGCAAACAAGATTGCAACACCAATTCACAAGGTTCTTATATCAAAACCCGATTATCAATTTATCGATTTGTTAAGGAGAGTAAATTGCTCCTATCCAAAAATTACTAAATTCAAATCATAGGTTATTTGATGTACCAATTACCCATAATTGTCATCAATTTCGTAAAATAATCTCATTTAGGTTAAAAACCCCAAATCTGCATCAATAAACCCAAATCCAAACCCTAGTTTGTCAATTCCAAAATCAATCACACATACATGGTTCTAGCAAGCTAAAATCAGCATATCAATGTCCAATTTTATGATTTGATAATCAATTGCAAAATCCAAACTCAAAATAGGGCTAGGGCTCACGAATGGTGTCGGTGTCACCCCATTCGGCTCATTATCAAATCTTTGATAAAAATACAATCTATATCAATAGAGAGGTTTAGAAAGTCTTGAATCCTACCTTTGTTGAAGAAAATTGAAGAAATCAAACCGATTTGTGGCAAAATCGATCGTCGGAGGTCACAACGGAGGCGCGGTTCGATGCTCTGCTTTCTGCCCCTGTTTTCCGTCGTTGCCGGTGTTGGTTCGCTCTGGCGGAGGCGCGAAGGTGACCGGCGGTGCTTGGTGGTGCCCGAAGGCTCCTCTCATCCCTTCTCCGATCGTCTTCCCCAATCTCTCTATTGCGATCTCCCTCTTCATCTCCGTTCTCTCTCTTGCGCGACTTAGTTCGCATGAGATTTATTTTGTTTTTTTTTTGTTTTTTTAAAGTTTGATAATAATAATAATAAAATATTATATATGTATATATCTCAATATATACATACACACATGCCCCACATGTTTTTCCAAATTAATTTTTTGTTACTCGAAAAAAATTACTCACCAAGGCAAAAGAAAATATTTCTTTTATCCGAAAAAAAAATCCGGGGCTAAAAATAGGTTATCCAAGACCCTTTGGCTTTAAATTAATTATTAAATAAAATAAAATGAATCAGGTTATTACAACCTCCCCCACATAGGAGATTTCATCCTCGAAGTCACGGCGCTTCGAAATCACTTCGTCTCTCCCACTTAGGAGCGATGCCTCACTCAACTGACAAACTAATCAACACACAATAGATGGACTCGATCCTTCAAGATCACCTCTACCCAAAAGTCTCATCTTTTACACAAGAACTCATAACATGACTTTGCAGGCTCCCGCTACGTAACACAGCTTGCCATCTCAAACAAAGGATTGTTTCAACACAAACACACTTAGGGTCTCCACTGCCACGCGCACGGCAAGAGTTCTTAAAACTCGACTGACTTAACCAAGATCATCTTTTCACAACAAACTTGGATTACACATATTGTCTTACAAATTTCTTTCATGTTCATCGAGTTGAAAGTCCTTGAGCCTCTTCTTTTAAATATCAATCAGACCATCATAACTAGGAAAATAAAACCTATAACAAGCCTGGACCACACGCCTAATAAACCAAACAACCTAGGTGTAACACACTATTGGTCTCAACTCCACAATTAATCAAACTAGCCTCACAACTAACGGCTCCCATCACAGGGACCAGAAATGGGATTTCATACCCAAACTCATATGACCAACACCAGGTCGCACAAGATGTTACATCTTTTCAAAACTCACAGGGTCTACACTTAACTTCCCAAACAACTCAGCACTTCCATGAGGGACACCCATTACTTACATTTCTGGGCTACCACGTCGACCACGTGACTCTGAATTTCACTTAACGTCGTTGGTGCCAAGGCAACCACCAACACAACTAGGACTTACCAGATATCCTTGCCACGGTATCTCTCCCATACAGAATATAATAGTCCTCACTATAATGAGCTCACATACCAAACTTTTCAGAACTGGCCTGATCAGAACCATACGTAAACACTAACTGTAAAGATCACTCTTAACAAAATCCGGTACTTATACTTCATTATCTTGGGAGATAACAAACCCAACTCTCAACACCAAGCAATTAAGCAGCTTTACTGCTAAGCCAACTCCATCCATGGTAGCTCACCAGGAACCATCCAGGGTTCAAAACATTAAGCGCAACTCAAGGAGCTTACACACGGAGTCCATCTTAACTAACTCCCAAACCGATCACTCTGCCTAGGTTCTCACCACTAGGTACACAGGCAACCGAGGGTGTACACAACATACCGAGCCAAATCCTAACAAGGCTACCACAAAATACTTCTACTTAGCCCCTACATCATATCACCTGAGTTCACCATGAACTTCTAACTTCTCATTTTCGAAGAATCCTATTATAGAACCCTTATAACTCAAAATGAAGGTGTGACGTCTACAACCTTTTTATCAACTCAGAACATCGTACTCTTCCATGGGAAAAACTGCACTACCCATGTGCTAACCCAGGACAGTCACATCACTACCAAGATGAGGTCAAAGCGTCGACACAAAGCTCACAAACAGACAAAGTGTCGACACAAAAGGGAAGGGTGTCAATACAAACCCTTAAAACCAAATCTAAGCCGGCATGTTTAACATAGCTCGACCCCAAAAAATCTCGTACCAGCGATAGCTCCTCGAACTTTATCTCCTTACACAGGTTAAAGATCTGTGATACTCCATCTCGTCGTCGTCTAAACCCATAATTACAACTGGTAATCTTTCTACTGGAACTTCATTGGCAATACCGTCATCATCTAATTCAATGACATCCCCAATGGGCAAAAGGGGTAACCATCAGGTTTACCTTTGAAGCCTCTTTCACCATATCCTGACTGCATCGATATCTCTTAGAAAGAGGGATGAAGTTGGGAGGGGGCTCTATGATCAAAAGAAAACCACACCTGATCTATTTCCCATGGAATCCAAACCACTCACTAAAAAGGGCACTCAATCCATACTGCGCCTATAGCACACCCACGAGGTCAACAAACCTATCAGCCCCCAACTGATCCTTATAATAAACATACAACACTCATCCTCGAACGAAGGAGTTCCTCAAAATATACATTCTCGGTGTAGCACAATGATCTAACACAAGATACTAACGATGGTACAACGTCATCCTAACCACTAAGGGCATCTTTCGAGGTGAACGGATTCTAAGAAAGGTCTATAACCTCAAAAGCAACAATCAACTATCTATTTACAGTGCTCGGACAAACCATCAAAGGTATCTATATAGTATCATGACTACCACACACCCACAAAGTCATGACTTACTAACTTAGCATTGACCTTCACAACTCATGCAATGCACTCAGTCTCAAACACAAATGAACGGCCACTAAGGGCATCTCCCAAAAGGGAATTGTCAAACAAGGGGGGTCCATCTCAAGGGTCTATCCCATCAGGGTCACATCACATCATCAAGCTCCCCTCCACTATGGTCCCATCCACGTTCCACCATGAAAGCGCACCCATCCATATGCACCCAGTAGTACACGGCTCAAGACGCAACAACAAGGCACGAGAACGTATGGCTCACGACATAGCATGACTCACGACGTGTAAACCATCACATCAACAAGCTATCCCAGAACAATCACCTATCACCTAGGTCTCCACATTCTCAGATAGCTATCATACCCTACTCCCTTAGGTAAGGCCACATCCTACTCCTATGAGTAAGATAAGCATAACATAGAGACAACAACTCTATCAGTACATGGTAACAACTATAGACATAGGTATGCTAACCGTTATACACATAAGCATATAAACATATCACCACATACCAAGGAGGATAATTGGAGTGATACCTCAATCCGAATAACTCGCTTGGATTTCGAATTAGAATGAGTGTTCGCGACGCACCCTTCTAACCAGACTCCTAAGGTAGTTAACCGGACGCCAAATACAAGAAGTACCATCCTCAAAGTCCTACCTCCATGCTCACGTAATCACATAATCACATAGCATGCGCAAATAAGTCGCATCGCATCACAAGCATACAAGCACTCAAGACATGAATGCAACATGCAAATCAACTCTCTCGGTGTACCATACTACCCTACCCATGGTCCTAAGGTATTCGAGCCTAAAGCTCTGAAACCATCTATAGAGTCCTGACCTAAACCAATAAATAATCTAACAAGTAATATCCGAAAACTGGATCTCATGCCGAATATTTATTTCTTTAAAACACCGAATTAAGAAAAATAAGAATATTTTTCTTGTTAAGAAATTTTAAGAAAACGTTAAAAAATATTCTAACTCTTTTTAGAAAATTTCGGCAGAGTTTCCCCTGTTTTTGGACTAACCCGAAACGGGAAAAACCTATAAACAAGGTAACTGGACAATTTATATATCAACAATCCGCATACGCAGTAAAACTAGGTTATTCTAAGCTAGATCAAGCCGATTACTGACGCAACAACAATACTAACCAACATGAAATCTCAAATCTCTATCTAACAAGGGGCGGCCCTTAGGCACTTGCAACCCACAGCAAATCTATAACAAAATAAACTAACTAAACCAATAGAGAAAACAAAATTGCCCTGCGGGATCTCACATGCATACAAAAAATGAGAAGTGGCCTTATGACCGTACAGCTATCTGACTACAGAAAGAATTAAATACAAATAATTATACATTCATTCGAAGCTAAGAATAAAGAAGTACATAAACAATGTAAAGGTGTAAACTCCTTCTTTTCCCATCCTTGCTCTAAGGATCAAAAGTATCCTTTTGTTTAACCTGAAAAATATTGGGGAGGCTTAGCCTTGACAGCAGGATAATAGACAAAATAAACCACAAAACGATATACAAGGTTCATTATGCGACAACATAAATAGAAAACATTTAAAGGGAAAGAGTTGCTTTTCAGTTACCAACATCATGTCTGCATAATCATGTTTGTAATAAAGAAATTCCATCTCCAAGCCAGGAAAACATTTTATTAGTTTAAGTCCAATGCGATACGTGGCCAACGTAACACGTAACCAATATAACACATGGTCCCCCAACAACACGTGACTAGCACAACACGTGGCCCACAGACAACACGTGACCAAAATAACACGTGGTCCCCCGACAGCATGTGACTAGTACAACACGTGGCCCCACCGGCAACACGTGACCAATATAGAACGTGGTCCCCCGACTACACGTGATTAGTTCATCACTTTTACAACCCGTAGATTGAGGGCATGGTCGACCCATAACCAATCCAAACTCATCTATTTTACAGACCAGAAGTTCTGAGGGCAAGGTTGGGCCGTATCCAAACCAAATTCATCTCTTTTACAGACCCGAAGGTGTGAGGGCAATGTCGGCTCGTATCCAAACCAATGCAACACTATGTATCGTAAAGTAGACATGCTAAGTCCCATACCTTAGCTCGTAAACCTTATGCGTACATAAGCACGCCGCATAACACATAGCCAATAAATCGAGAGTGCAATATGGCATAACATGTGTAAATAAAGAATATGTCTCATCTAACCCAAAAACTGCAACAGAATGAATGTTGACCTCACATCATGATAGGGGTGCACTGAACACAAGAATGATCATGAACTTAATGCACAACTTCGAATGCAATTACCACAACAGGATAGGCTATTATAACGGAGCTTAAAGATTTCAAGTGATTCAACAAAATCTCGAGCCTAATCTAATGGATTTAATATTCTAGAATAACTCAAATTCCCATAAAGACCATCAACTCACACACATGCCGTTTCCCCCAATGTCATCTAATTACGGAGATGCTACCACGGGGATAATTCAAATGATTTATTAAAGTAAGGGAAAACCTAAGTTACCCGTCAATTGTCAAGTATCTCGACTAAATCACAAGTGTACGTTACAAAGCTAAGTATCAATTCTTAACTCATTCAATTTGCCTCAATTAACAATTTAGTTCATTTTATTTTAATTTTCTAATGGTTTAATGTAAAACCCGATTTCAAACTTACCGATTCATTAACAAAGGTTAATCACTTTTGATCCGAAAATTACCAAATTTGTACCGTAGGTTATATTCTAGGTCAATGTCACGTAATTGAGATTAATTTCTAAAAATTATCTCAATATGATCAAAAATCCCAAATCGGTCAAAAAAATGCCCAAACCAAACCCTAGTTGTCCAAATCCAAAATAGATTAATCAATTGCAATTCTAGCAAGCTAGGATAATTATCATAATGCTCTATAGCATGTCCCAAGGGCTAATTGCATGATTTAAACAAGAAAAGAACAAAAAAAAAAATCAAATCTCGTTCCGTTGGGTGCATCGCGCCCTAGATTTTCAGTTGATCATCAAATCCCTGTAAATGATTCAATCTATATCCGTAGATAGGTTTAAAATGTGTAGAATCCTACCTTTATCGAAGAAAAAAAGAAAATAAAACTGATTTGGAGCCGAAATCGAAGGTCGGAGGTCACGTTGGAGGCGCGGTTCAAAGCTCTGTCTTTCGCCCCTGCTTTCCGTCGTTGTCGGCGTCGGTTGGCTCCGGTGGTGGCGCCATGGTGGTCGGCTATGGTGGCACCTATTCTCAACTCCCTCTCCGATCGTCTTCCCCGATCTCCCTCTTCCGCTTTATTTTCTGATTGCGAGAATGGCGTGACTTGCGCGTGTTTGGCAAGCTTATACTTTTTTTTTTTTTTGAATCTTCTACACACTACTAGATAAAAGCCACCATTATAAAAATAATTTCACCTTTTTTATTTAGAAAACGAGATTTTGAAAAAAAAATATAATTATTATTTTATTCTATTTAAAAAAAATCTGGGGATAAAATAGGTTATCCGAAACCCTTTTAATTTTAAATTAAATTATTAAATAAAAAGGTACAGGTCCTTACAACCTCCCCCACTTAGAAGATTTCGACCCTAAAATCTCCACATCTCCCTCACTTATTAGCAACGCCTCACCTCAGATAATCTTATTAACACCCAACCGATTCACATGATCCTTCAAACTCACCTCAATCAGAACGTCTCATCAGTCACACGACTAATAATGTTACTATATAAACTCATCGATCAAAGACACAGCTCGTCATATCAAACTAAGGGTTAATCCGCCACATAACTCGTCACATCCGGCTTATACGTTACTATATAAGCCGGATGGGACCGCAACGTATTATTGTGGCTGGACCCGGTCGTGTTGCTGGCTGCGGTTGGCACGGCCTCTCTTGTTGGGTCGGGATAACAATGTGAGGAAGGTTTAGGAGGTCAAGAGAGGTTTAGAGAGAGAGAAGGACGTTTGAGTGTTGTGAGGACTGGGAGGCGCGATGGTGTGGTTTTATAGATGCGAAGCGTCCGGACGTAACTCAATACCATCCAGATGCTAGTGCACCGTCGCGATGGGCGTCCCGATGGTCTGGACGATTTTAAATGTTGCACCTTTTCGAGTGTAAATTAATGGGTTTAAATTGTCACTTTTGAGTGTCGATCAGATAATCCCAAATTTGGTAAGGTTAACATGCCCTGACATGGGACATTAGCTCTGCCATCCTCCACACAGGTGGTGTCCGTCCTCGATCCTTGTGCTCCGAGCTCGAGATCAATCAGTAGCCTTTATGCTTGGCTCTCCTCCTCTGCTCATCGTTCCTTCTCGGCCCGATCACTCGAGCTGGGTAGGCATTCCCCAAGCACTAGACCACTTATGGTCAGGGAGACATTTCGTGAGGCCTCGGGTATGCTCGTCACATGTTCATTGACCCGCCGAGCTAAGCTAACCATATAAGACGTTCGGAGTGGGTTTACGAGACCTGAACTATCTTCTTCTGGTGGGCCTAACCCGAACATGTGTCTGTCTTCCCGTGGTTACCAACTCAGCATCTTAAATATTGATCTTATATATATATATATATGTATATATGCATTCAAAAGAAAGTTAAAAGCTATTGAATGTAATATAATATACCAAAATCACAACCTACTACCCATTAAAATCATGATATTTCCATTAAATATAAAATTTTAATATTTAATAGCCAAATGGGTAATTGTAATTGTTTACAAAATAAGTAAAAAAGAAACAATTAGTGAGACATTTATCTCTTTTAATGGAATGATAATGAAATCTGTTGTAACAGATGTAAAGGGGTAGAAAAGTACATTAATCTAAAAATATTTTATTTTTTAGTAAAATTGCATCACTTATATTTGGTTTTTAAAATACAATTGCTGATGGTGAAATAATCCTTCCCAGTCCATCTAAACGTGAGCTGAAGTTGAAATAAGAACGAAGAACATTAGACAGAGTCATCGGAGGTGTTTTCGGTGGATCTTATCTAACAAACAAGTCAGTTGTATCCTTAGTTGGAGGAATAAGGAAACTGAAAGCTAGAAAGAAAAGCGGCTACTAGGGTTTTCGAAGAATATACATATCTGATTACTACCATCATTAACCTTTTATATGAAGAGAGTCAAAAAGGACGGGACACGTGGTTGGTGGATTGTAGAGATATCATTGGGAGAATATTCCCCCAGGTCCCTTCGGTACACACGCACCATGAATCTTACACATTTCGTAAGTTAGTCAGTACCACATGGACTGATCAGAAATCGGGTAGGTCAAGAGGAATTGTTGGCATTTTATGGTTTCACATGGATAGGGATGATCAGCTTAGGATGATCAATTAGCCTAGACGACGATTGATAGCGGTTGTTGTCAATACTATTAGTTTATACCAAAATCCACACTAACAGGTAGTTAGTGGAGTGTCCGGATCGTTTCCACGAGGAATTAGGTATCCTTGTCAAAATATCCCAGTTTTTACTCAATTCTAAAATAATCAAAAATAATAAAAAGGATTTTGGATTTTTGGATAAAAATGATTTAAATAATAAATTACTCTAATTCTACTTCTAAACTAACAGATAAATATAAAGATAATGAGAAAAGATCTACCTCAGGTTAGAATCCACCCTCGTTTG
>JAULLG010001106.1:0-15127 GCA_035668355.1 Sarracenia leucophylla
CTCATATAGTTCATATACCCAAGAAACATTACTCTGATTTGAAAAGAAGTCAGCAAGAGAGTCCCAAATCTGTTTAAACGTATCACAGAACTCTACGGTTGTAGCACTATGAGGTTCAAGACTGTGCCATAACCAACCCATGTCAATAGAGTCAGTCGTCTCCCCAGTCAAGAATTTGGGATCTCCTTGTTTTGGAGGGGGGTCTGTAATATAATTTAATCGTTGTTTGCCTTTAAGATAAATTTTAAAGGCATGTGCCCAGACTAAATAGTTAATACCATTTAGCTTTTTCGAGGTCACACATTTTGGCACATCATCCTCCTTGAAGATAAATGATTTTTCCTCAGCCATAGCAGAATGAAATATGAGAATCAATACTAAAGGAATAATGAAATACCAGTGGAATTAACTGGAGCCATGAATCACAAACCAAGAGAATAAACCGGAATAGTGAAATACCAGAGGAATAAGCTGGAGCGCCAACCAGTTAGAGATCGCGAACCAATACCACACGAATCAGGTCAAAATCGCGAACAGGAGATGCGATTGGAACCACATGAACCACGGGAACCAAAAAGATGGAGATCGCGAAGAAGAGAAGATCGCGAACCAAAGAAGAGGAGATCGCGAACCAGAGGAAATCGCGAACCAGTCGTGAACCATGCGAATCAGAGGAGATCGCGAATCACAAGTTGCGAACAGAGAGCCGAACACAGGCCGCGAATCACAAGTCACGAATCACGAGTCGAAGCAAGTCGCGAAGCACGAATTGGGAGCCGAACACAAATTGAACACAAATTGCGAATCACAAGTCACGAACCACGAACAGGGAACCCAGATCGCGAGCACAAATCCGTCGTGAACCAACAATATAAGAGCAAATCGAAGCAATCAATATAGACCAATTGAAGCAATCGTGGACACAGACCAAAGTCGGTGCCGAAGGTAACAGTCCGAAACAAACTTTTAAAAAAAAAAATAATAAGAATAATAATAAGAACATGATTGGATCAGTGGCTCTGATACCAAATTGGAATAGAAATTCAATAGAGAAGAAGAAAATTGTTGTATTCTTTACAGATGAATATACATCCTATATATAGGGTTGAGGAACTCACAACTTAGGAAACAAAATCATCTCCTTAATAAGGAAAGGATATTTCCTAATCTAATATTAGTAACTAAATACTCTCTCAATCAATAATACAATAATACAATATTTACTGCTATAATCTCAACAATCTTGTATTTAGATGTATTCTAAAACTTGTGCATTTTTCTTTCTTTTTTCTTTTTATAAGAAAACACATTTTTTGAAATTGTAATTACTTAGAACATATGTGGATCTTTCAAACATGGCCTGGAAATGAAATTATTTCATCCTGCTTCCATATAATTTGAGATCATTCGCCGCTTGTTTTATGAGTTGTGTCATGTCTGTAACATATACAATTTCGAGTTAAATGTGAAGATTTTTACCTGAAAGAAGTTAGACTAATGTCTACTGCATAATTATTGTAGTTGGACACACCATTATTTTTATTGATAAATGCATATTATGGAAAGTACTAAAATTTCGACTTCATAAAATTTCTCCTCCAGGCACTTGGAGTTCCTGTTCACAGGCTTATGCAAGCTGCTGATTCAGCTTCCGTATGTGGCATTATAATTTTGTCTAGCTAATTTTTGGGTTTCTCTTTCTCTTTTCCCCATCTTTTTTGGTTAGAGTTCGGTTCTCAGTTTTGAACCATATTTTTTTTTTAGCTGAAGCATCCAAAAATAGACAATATATTTGTACACATTAATCTTGTCTAGTTTGTTATCATGACAACATCTCACATTAGCCTTCGTTTGACTAAGGATTTAAGCTGGAGTTGAGTTGGCTTTAAGCCGGCTTTTTGACTTTTGGCTTAAAAGCCAAAAAAAAGCCTCGTTTTTCAACCCTCAATTTTTTTTTTTTTGGCTTTTTTAACTTTTGCCTAACAATTTCCAATTTTACTCTAAAGTGGTTTATTGGCCATTTTGGCCTTTGGCTTTCTACTACAATTTTCAATTTTGGTTTTTTGGCTTTTTGTCTTTTTACGTCATATCTTTTTGGCTTATAAGTTGGCTTAAAAAGACACTCTTCAACCAAATGAACTTTTTAGCTTTTTGGCTTAAAACCAAAAAGCCCAATAAGCTGACTTAAAGCTGATTTGCCAAACAAAGGCTAAGCAGTTCAGTCTCTTCTGGATTTTTTATATTTCTGAATTGTGTAATCAGGTCTGTCTATCAAAAGGTCTGGGCGCCCCAGTTGGCAGTGTCATCGTGGGTTCGAAGCAGTTTATTGCAAGGGTATAACAGAGATTTTTACTACTAGTGAAGATTTTATTTTATCTAGCAGCAGGAACACGATACCTAGCTCCTTGTTATATGGTTTTCACAGGCAAAGATTCTCAGGAAGACCTTAGGTGGTGGGATGAGACAAAATGGCGTCTTGTGCGCTGCTGCTTTAGTTGCACTGCAAGAGAATGTTCGAAAGCTTGAGGGTGATCACAAAAATGCTAAAACTTTAGCAGGTACACTTTTTCTTTTGTTCAGCACATCGTGATGTTAGTAATTATTAGTTCGTTTGGTTCAGGTTTTAAGTCGGGTTAAAGCCGGCTTTATGGCTTTTGGTTTAAAGCAAAAAAATGTCAAAAAGCATCTTTTTCCAACCACCATCATTTTGGTCTTTTGCTTTTTGACTAACTTTTTCCTAACAATTTTCAATTTTACCCTAAGATGGCTTTTTGGCTTTTTTTGGCTTTTTGGCTTATTTGACTTTTTTTGTGAAGGACATTTTTGCCTTTTAAATCATAGTTATTTTTAGCTTATAAGTTAGTTTAAAAATCATGTACTTTCTAACCAAACGAACTTTTTGGTTTTTTGTATTAAAGCCAAAAGTCCAATAAGCCAGCTTAAAGCCGGTGAGCCAAGCAGCCAAGCGAGCACTATATGTTGGTCTCAATCTGTTGTATACTACAAAAACTGAATATTATGTTGCCAAGTATCCATATGCAACAAGTGAAGATTGTCCTTGGTTCAGTAAACGATTTGATGATCCAACTTTAGGCATACAGACACACACACATACTTATTTCATGTTTGATGTTTCACTTTTCACATTTTTCTATATCTGGTGGTTCAGAAGGACTGAATAAAATCAAAGGACTAAAAGTGGATGTTGCTTCAGTGGAGACTAACATAGTAAGTGCCCTGGTTACCAATATATAGAACATAGATTTATGTTAAATCATGTATATATATATATTCTCCAAATTCTATGCAATTACCTGCTGTGGTATTAAAATTCAGTTTGCAATTTATTATTTAATCTCCGTTATAAAAACCAATAGTGAGGCAGAACTTTTTATAAACTCAAGCTGCATAAAATGTTGGATTTTTATGATCAAATGCCGTTGAGAATCCTTCCATCTCTCATCCAACTTTCATAGGCTGTTGCAATCTGTGGCTTACTTTTAGTTTTGGCTTAGTAAAACCACTTTCGATAATAATTGTCAATGTGACACCTCATCCCATATCGGATGAAGGTAAAAAATAATTCTGATATACAATAAAACATTTGAGTTACTACTATTAAGTTAGTTCAAAATGACCCATGTTGTTAGGCTATTCTTTCAATTACTAGGCCAATAGTGTAGTTATGTCATTATTAATAATATCAATCAACCATGTTCCGTGAGGAGTTTTGTGCCACTGTGGTTAGAGGAGTAGAGACTTAAGAGAGAATTAGAGCCTAGAGGCCTCAAGCTAGTATATAATGTTCGCGTCTATAGGGCGCTCATTGTTCATTGGTTATTGTCTCGCATCACAAAGAATTGGGTAATGTGATTAGACGACATCATTGAGTGAAAATATTGCAATATCCTGTAAAATTTCAGTGAAAGATGAGAAATAAATATGATATACAATCAGGGTTCAAATCGTGATATCGGTAACGGTATCGGTGATACGACTATGTATCGGTCGATATCGTACAGTATTGGTTGGCAAATATCGGTATCAGAGGTCCAAAATTTGATACGTAACGGCCGATATTTAAAATCTTGTATACAACGGAACCTGTGCACTACTAGAAGTATTTTGTGATTAAGCATTTTGAGACGTGTTGTTAGGCTCTTCATTGTGTTGGTGAATAGAAAAGTCCATTCAATAGAAAGGTGGCAGTATAAGAAACTCACATTTTAATTAGTGAAAATCCCAGCCCATAGCTCCTTAAAACCTAGGTGTTAAGGAGATGAGAAATTGAGCTTTATAAACCGCACAAAGGCGGCTCAAACCAGAGTTCTCAATCGCCGCATCAGAAGACGTATAGGTATTGATGATAAAGTCATGTATCGGTCAATATCGAATAGTATTGGTCGATACATTAGTTAATATTGGTATCGCAGACCCAAAATCCCGATACGTATTGACCAATATGATACGTTACGGGTAATATTTAAAAAATTAAAATCTTAGCTCAAACCAAAAATGTGGGAAAATCCGACACATCCCCTGGACTACAGTAGCCGGATACTCGGCACACTAGAAAGCGAGTAACCCAGCTCTGATACAAAGTGAAAAAGCTCAACCCACACAACTCCTTAAAACCCAGTTGTTAAATGAGAGGAGAAACTGAGTTTTATAAATTGTACAAAGGGGACTCAAAATGCGCAATGTGAGACAATCTAACAAACTATAAACAAAAGTCTCTAACATCTCACGTGGAAGGGGGAGATGTAAGCCTCTTTTCCCCTACATATTAATCAAAGTAAGTTCCTAAATAATTTAACGTCTTTTATGTCGAATGTTAATTTTGATAATGAGGATAATACTACTACTACTATTCAACTTATGAGTACATATTATCTCCTAAGAATTTAGGTTTAGGGTAGGTCTAATGCTTCGGGACAAGCATGCACACCCATTACTCCTAACACGATCCATGTAACAGGCTAGTATTAGAAGACTATAACTATCCAACCTCCCTCACAGTGGGGTGAATGCATGTGTGCATATGTGACGATTTGTGTTCTCATGAGTTCTATATATATTGTATCAATCTGTCATTCATATGTTATTTGTGCTTTTTTCTAGTTGGCTACATATTTTACTGCATCTTTATTATAAATTTAGAATATATACAACTGCAAAAATCACTTTCATTTTTTTTTACAACCAGGTGTATTTTGAGATCATAGAGGGTGCAAACATCACAGTCGAAAAACTTTGCAAGTACTTGGAGGAACATGGCATACTTGTGATGCCAGAGAGCTCATCCAAGTATGTTTCAACCCTTGAACATTGTTATGGGTCTATGAATTGTTTACCTAGCATTGCTTACTCATGCTTTTGAAACCACAGCTTGTTTTTAGTGCTCTTATAGCTTAAAAACAGGATATAATATAGGGTTAATGAAGTTTTAGTCCCAATTTTTTTGTGATTAAAAGTTTTAATCCCACTCCTATTAATTTCAAAATTTTAGTCATCCGGTAAATTAATAATGCCAAAAACGCCCTTTTACCCTTCACCCGTCTCCCAAAGAGTGTGTTCAAATAGAGGTGAGATCAAGACCATCAACTCAAAGTATGAATATAAACAAAATCTTACTCGAAAGAGGAGATTCAATATGACATGAGAATTCATCAAATGATTATGCTTTGTACGAGTAAAAGTCATTTTATATCTCATTCATGAAGAACATAAGCGTGTCAAGCACACAAGCAAGCAAAGTGGAAAATATAGAATTAAGATTAAAAGAAGAAAAAAATAAAAGAAATAACATGACAACTCTAGATAGGATATTGCAAGACAAAATACTAGAGAGATATGCAAACCATTGACTAGGTCATACCAACCCAATAGACATCTTAAGCGACTCAAAACGAGAGAAGTCTAAGGGTTTAGTAAAGATGTCAGCTTTTTGTTCAAGAGTGGGAATGAATGAAAGAGAGTTAACGCCATCCTCAACTAGATCACAAATAAAGTGATGGCAAATGTCAATATGCTTGGTTTGGGAATGTTGAACTGGATTCTTTGAGATGTTAATGACACTCGTATTATTGTAATAGACGATCATGGTACTTTGAGTAAAGCCATAATATTGAAGTATTTGCCTCATCCAAATTAATTGAGTATAACAACTACCCACAGCTACGTATTCTGCCTCAGCGGTGGATAAGGAAACACAATTTTGCTTCATGCTATGCCAAGAAACCAAGCAATTACCAAGGTAGAAACAACCACCCGATGTACTCGTCTGGTCATCCACATTGTTGGCCCAATCGACATCCAAAAAGGTCGCTAAATTAGTAGAGTTGTGTGGATACCAAAGGCCAATTTCGGAAGTGCCTTTAACATAGCGAATGATCTGCTTTACGGCGGTAAGATGCGACTCTTTAGGAGATGCTTGAAAGCGAACACAAATCTCAACACTAAATGATAGGTTAGGACGACTTGCTATGAGATACAACAAGCTTCCTATCATGCTACGGTAGAGGGTTGGGTCAATATCAACTCCACTATAATCCTTGCCAAGCTTTAGGCTAGTACTCATATGAGTGCGTGCTGTTTTGGCCGAATCGAACCCAAACTTTTTAACTAAGTCAAGAGAATAGGCCGATTGAGAGATGAAGATCCCATTCGTTAATTGTTTAACATGTAAGTCTAAAAAATAGCTAAGTTCTCCAACTAGGCTCATTTGGAACTCATGACTCATTTGGACACCAAATTGATGCGAGAGTTTATTGGAGGTGGAGCCAAAGACATTGCCATCAACGTATATTTGAGAAATGACTACGTCATTCTCAATCTTTTTGATAAAAAAGGTATAATTGACTCCCTAAACCCTAAACCCTAAACCCTTGAACAAATCCGGAATTTATAAGATGATCGGTAAGCCTTTTGTACCATGCATTGGAGCTTGCTTAAGCCCATAAAATCCTTACACAATCGAAATACGAGACATGGACGGTGAGGATCCTCAAATCTTTTGGGTTGTTCTACATACACCTTTTCCTTAATGTCACCATTTCGGAAGACACTCTTGACATTCATTTGATATAACTTGAAGTGAAGGCAACAAGCTAAGGCAAATAAGATCCAGATGGATTCAAGACGTGCAATCGATGCAAACGTCTCATCAAAATCTATCTCCTCTACTTGGGAATAGTTTTGAGTAACAAGCCTAGCCTTATTTCTATCAATTACCCCATGTTCATTGTATTTGTTTTTGAAGATTTAGTTCCAATAACATGGGATTGGTTTGGTCTTAGAACAAGATACCAAACCTTATTTCGTTCACATTGTTAGAGCTCCTCTTGCATATCAATGAACTAATATTCATCACCAAGAGCCTCTTCAATTTTCTTAGGCTCAAACAAGGAGGCTCGCTTTCGATATGTAATTTTCTACGAGTAAGCATATCTGTTAATGTAATTGCAATTTTCAGTCTTATAACGAAATCACCTGAGTCTGTACTTAAGCTTGTTTTTAGCTTTGGTTTGGGTTGGGTAAATTTAGGTTGTGTACCGAAACACTACACCTTCATGCATTGCATTGTATTCGGTTGACCGTAGGCTCCACCTCCAAATTGTTGGATTTAAAGTCATAAAAAGACTATGGCGTTTGATCAGAGCTCGATCGCCCACGAGGCGTTTATCATGCGCTTGAGCACTCCATTGATGCCTGAAAGTTGTTCAAACAAATGTGGGTTCCGTTCGTCTGGCGTTCGTTAGGGTTCGCAACCCATTCGCCAACCGCTCGAGCGCCATTGTATTATACGTCCTAAGTCTTGGACTTGACGAAATCCCCGATCGCTGGGCGTTTGATAGGATTCACGATCCATTTGTCAGCCACTCGAACCCCACCATATTTTTGGTCTCATTTGTGAACTTGATGAGAGCTTCGCTCGTTAGGTGTTCGCCAGCGTTCGATATGCATTTGACAGCCGTTCGAATGCTTATGCGTTTTATCACCTCATCTTCATTAACGTTTGATGAGTGTTTAATAAGCGCTCGAATGCCTTTGATGGTTTTTCATGGCATTTGAGTGGAGCTCGAGTGGGGTTTTAAATTAGGTCGTAAATGTTGTTATGGCGTTCTCCGTACGTTTGTGGCATGCTCGAGCGATCATTGGCGTTCACACGCATTCGATAGGCGCTCGAGCGCCAACACACAGATCTGTTCTGCGTCTGCTTCCAACGGCTTAAATTATATAAGGCTTCGCCTTAGCCTTTTTTCAGTGTGCATAGTGTATTTTCAAGCATCCTTCTCTTTAGCCTTTGTAGGCTTGCTTGTCGATGTCTTTCTTATACTTGTGTCACCTTCTACTACTCTAGATGCATTTTTACTATTATACAAAAATGTGTTAATGGTCAAGAGTGCGTATTTTATTTATACCACATACAGTCAACAATCTCGTATGTACACCAGATCAGAGTGAGGACATGAGGTCTTATAGATCGAAAGAAAGGAAACTTTGACGACTATGGAATTAAGAAGGGACTCGGGAAGCTACATCAAGTTTTGAGGATAGGTGACCGTGTTGGGTAATGGGTATAATTCATAGTCTAGTCATTCTTGTAAACCTTTTGATTTATAGTGTAATGTTTTCATTGTATGTTGGTTCTGTGGTTTTTATCCTGAAGGAGTTTTCTAGGGTTTCCACGTTATATCCTCGCATATTTGTGATTGTTGATTTATATTTATCTTTGTGGTTGAGATATTTTCCCCTAACTTTCATATGTTTTTGTTAGGAAGAAAAATTAATTTTTAATTAACAGATTTTGTTTTGTTTTGTTTTATTGGCAGTAAAACTATTCATCCCCCTTTAGATTTATTTACGCGGTTTATAGCTATTTTTTAATATCTTCCCCTAGATAACCTATTACTAGGTCAATGAAATAGTTAAGCTTTACTTTAGCCGAGGGTACCATTGGAGGAGAAGAAGATGAACCCTTTACTTGAGGGGAAACCATGAGAGAGAGAGAGAGAGAGAGAGAGAGAGAGAGAGAGAGGATCCCTTAACTTGAGGGGAAACCATGGTCTCATTTATGCCACTTTTAATTACATTTTTTATAGTTGGCTCTATTTGGCGCGAGATCTCCCTCCATCAACTGGAGGGGTGTTATTGTAATACCGAATTCATGCCATGGTTCATCATCATTTAAGGAAGATAACTCTTCAAAGGAGGAATCATCAACTATGACATTAGCCGACTCAACAAGAGTGGAGGTGCGTGAATTGAATACACAGTAGGCCCAACTTGTTGTCGAGTAACCCAAAAAGATGCCCTCATCACTCTTTGAATCAAACTTTCTTAGGGATTCACTATCCCGCAAGATGTAGCACTTGCTAACGAAGATCCAAGAATACTTAACATTAGGCTTCTTGTTATTTGAAATTTCGTAAAGTGTGTGAGAGGTCCCCGATCTAAGGTAGATGCGGTTGATGATATAGCAAGTGATATTGACAATTTTGGCCCAAAAATGCCTAGGGACTCTCTTGACATGCAATATCACCCTAGCCATCTCTTAAATGGTCGTATTCTTCATCTCAACCCACCCACCCACCCCCCATTTTGTTGGGGAGTGCGAAGAGTGGAGAATTCATGTTTAATGCTGCATTCGGAGCAATAGTTCTCCACTTCGGAGTTTTTAAATTCCCTTCCATGTTCACTACGGACTCTTGTGATGCTAAAACCTTTTTCGGTTTGTATCATTTAACAGATGGTCTTAAAGCAACTATACGCATTAGACTTTTCCTTGAGGAAACCTACCAAACTAAATCTAGAATAATCATCAACGATGACGAGGATTTAGCGTTTACCATTGAGAATTTCGGTGCAAGTAAGACCCATAAGATCCATATGGATCAATTCAACGAGCCAAGTAGTGGCAACAAGATTTGTGCATTTATGGGGACATTTTGTTTGTTTCCCCATTTGACGATCTCTACACACTAAACCTTTTCCACTAGAAAGTTTAGAGATACCTTTTACAAGGTCTCTACTAGTGATTTTAATTAGTTCCGGATAGTTAATATGGCCCAAGCGTTGATGTCACATTTCCACTTCACCAAGTAGAACCCTAGTACACACATGAGATACATCTGGCGTAATACAATAGCAATTGTCCAATGATCTAGTGCCCTTGACAATGCAAGTCCCTCAAGAGCAAGTGCAGTGCATGCATTACGTGTAAATTATACTTTGAAGGAGTTGTTACAAAATTGATCAATACTTGACAAGTTAAATTTCAACCCTTTAACATACAACACATCTTTCAATTTAAGAAGACGGGGACATGCAATTAAACCTTTGCCAACAATTTTGTCCTTATCACCATCCCCAAATGTAACATTGTCCCCATTATATTCCTCAAATGAAACAAACAATGACTTATCGGCCGTCATGCGTCTTGAACAACCACTATCCAATTACCACAAGGAAGTGTCATGGCTCTTTAAAGCCGTGCGTGCAATATTGCAAATTATAAACTTCTTTCGTAATTGTTTATTGTCTTTCTTTTCAAGGAATTATCTTTTCATTGGGCACAAGAATGGGCACGATTTTAGGATTGGTAAGTGGGACAACATTCCTAAGTGGATTGGGTTTTCTCCTAGGAGCAATGGGATGAGGATTAGTTAGGGCCAAGGAAAACTTGTCAATTTCGACGACAAGATAGGACGATTGGGCGGCTAGCTCATTCAAATGGCTAAGAGTTTCAAACCGATTTCTCACTGGTGTAGTTGGACCCAAACTCGCAGACCTTTTTACTAGTGATTGACTCTTGTGAAGATCCCTAGCCATTTCCCTCTTTAGTTTAAAGCAATTGGGTCGAATATGACCTAATATGCCGCAATGGTGACTCATGAGAGGAGGTTTAGTCTTAGGAGAAGATCTTAACTTGGGAGGAGAGATATGAATCAAACCCCTTCTAGGTGGGGTAGCAAATGAAGGCTCTTTTCTACGTGGAGGTGCTACTAGAGGTTTCTTTCTATGAAAATTGGCTATGAAAGGTTCCTTCCTAAAACTGGTAGCTAAGCGAGGTTCTTTCATCCTAGGCAGAATGATCGTAGAAGATTTGGCCGTGGCTTTTTGGGTTGGAACATGATGGTTCTTGCCTTCTAGACCAACACCGGTACAAAATTGGACGAGCTTGTGGTGGACGCACTAATGAATGATACCTTCTTAAGATCATTAGAAACTGGTTTCTTAACGATGGGGAATCTAAAAAGCCTAGACCACTCTAGTCTTTAAAAGAGAGAGAGCTTGGTGATGCGAGAGGCGGCTTCGCATATCTGCATCATAGAAGAAAGCTCTAGGAGATCTATTTCTAGGTTGGTGATCCTAGATGTAGAGACGGTTAACTCTTCCAAATAATCTAACCTCTCATTTTTTATAGAAGCGAATTTGTCAGTTAGTTTGACTTGGTATGTCCTAAGAGTTTCTAGCTCAAGGTCTCTAGCTTTCACATCACTATTTAGGACCTCTCTTTTTCTCTCTAGTGACTTGCACTAAGTTCGCACTTTAATTTATCCTTTTTGAGCTTAAGACATTCCTTCACTAACTCTTCATAAGCTTCTTGGATGGACTCAATCTCATCCTCATCATCATCATCACCTCCTTCATCATCACTACTCTCACATGGTGATCTGACTTCTAGAGGGGGCTCCTTGGTAGGTGAAGCTAGTTCTATAGAAGGGTTGGGACTGTCCGTGGGATCTATGATGGTCACTAGGACGACATAGTTTAATTTCTCGCCCTTGTCATATGGATTGCTAGCATCGTCAACATCCTCTTCACTTTCTCCTATTTGACGGTAAAGCTTTTTCTTTCCTTTTTTGTGTGCATATTGGCACATTCTGCTTGAATGTGGCCAAACCCATGGCTCTCGTGGCATTAGATGCCTTGAGGCTTCTTAGAGCTAGAGAACTTGGTAAACTTCCCATCACTCCCACTAGGGGAGAATTTCTTGGAAGGAAAAGATGACTTAGGAGATGATTGGCTAGAGCTATTTCCCTTCTTAAACTTGACAAACTTGTGGAATTTTTTTGCAAGTATGGCTATCTTTTACTCATCAAAATCAATGCTATCGCCATCTCTATCGATTGAGTCAACATGACTACTTTAAAGCAATATCCTTGCTAGAGCAAGACGACGTTTTTGCGAGGGGCAAGATGGTTAATCTCACAGGTTTGAAGTTTACCTACTAACTCTTCAACCTTAATCAAATCGACATCATGGCTTTCCTCTATGGCAATCACTTTAGGCCTAAACTTTTCGGGAAAGGACCTAAGGGTCTTCCTAATGATCTTAGATTGAGTGAGGGGTTCACCTAACGTGAAGAAATTTACAATCTCACTGAGGTTGAAATAAAAGTGGTCAATGACTCACTACCAAACATCCTAAGTTCTTCAAACCTAGTTGTCAGCATCTGGGGCTTGGAAGTCTTAACGGTATGTATGCCCTCATGAGTGACTTAGAGTATGTCCCAAGCTTCTTTGGCGGTCTCATGAGAGATCCCAGAAAATTCACTAGGTCCTAAGGCATTATAGATGACACCTAGAGTTTTGTAGTTAAACTTCGAACAAGAATTGTCTACGGGGGTTTGTTCTGACTCGATTTTGAATCTAATCTCGTGAGTGGTGGCATCCTCAATGGTAGGCAATGCGTAACCATGTTAAACCGACATCCAAACCCTAATACCCATGGAATTAAGGAAAGCTCTCATCCTGGCTTTATAATACGGGCAATTAGTGCCGTCAAAACGCGGCGGTTTAGTGATTGATAGGTCCTCTCATTACATATCTGGGTTCATAGTAAGGTAAAGGATCTACTCGGGTGGCTAGACCTAAATTTGAGAACCAAGCTCTTGTAACAATTGAAAAATGCTATGAACAATTAAATTAACCTAGAAGGGACTGAATAGGTTGACTACCTGTAAATTAAAAATTTAATATAATTAATTAAAAATTTAACTTTCCTATCTAATCAAAAAATGATTTGTATGATAGGACAAAACTCTAAAAACACAAGCTAAATAATAACAACCATAATAACATAAGATATACGTGGAAACTCTGGTATACGACTACGATGAAAATCACGACACCAACACACCACAATACACTACGAATCAAAGATGTATAAAAGAATACAAGGAGAGAGGACTCATTACTATATTCCAATGGAAACCTAACTCTGTTTCTTGATTAAGCTCTTGGAGCACCGTCTTTGATCCCGTATCAACCACGAGAGCACATCTTAAACTCCGTTTTCCAACGGTTCCGAGTCAATTCGACCAAGTGTAACAGGTGAAAATATATAGTTTTTGTGGAGCACATATCATGTAGGATGCTTATTTTTATGCCTTGGAGATTTTAGATTTTAAAACTCAAATCTTGAAAAAACTAGCACTGAGCGGTCGAGCCCTCTATGATCACTCGAAGAGCGCTTGAGCGCTCTATAAACGATTGATTTAAATGTGTCATTTTTTCTTTGACCGAGAGTTTGGGTGTTAGAGCGCCCTTAGAGCGTTCGAGCGCCCCCATTATATCTCTTCCATTTTGATAGGTGCGAACTAAAAACACTGCCAAACTTAACTGCGCTCAAAGAGCGCTCGAGCGCACTACGAGTGCTATGGAGATCTCGAGCGTACTTGTGTCTTGTTTAAAATGTTTCAGTTTTGGCAGCTAGGATTTGAGGCTCATATTTTTTCTATAGCAGATGCTATTTTATTGAGCTCTCCTTTCTCTCTAGGGTTCCAACAACCCTTATGCATCAAACCTTCGGAAGGTTATCCAGTGAAGACTACGGGGTCAAGAACGGGGTTCGGGGAGCTACGTCAAGAATACGAAGTTAGATGTCCATGGGGTATATAGGTATAATTCATTTTTCACGTATGTTTTGATAAATGTTTGATTCGTTGTAAATGTGTTGGTACCATGGTTTTTATCATGAGAGTTTACCCTTGAGTTTCTACGTAAAATCGTATGTATGTGTAACGTCCTGTCCTAAACCAAATAATAATCTAATAAGAAACGTCCAATAATCGAGACTCATGCCGATTATACATTTCTTTAAAACCTTAATTTGAGAAAATAAGAATATTTTTCTTTTTCAAAAGTTTTGAGAAAATGCTAGAAAATATTCTAACTCTTGAAATTTTTAGAAATTTCGGCAGAGTTTCCCCTGTTTTTAGACGGTCACCCAAATGGGCCGATCACCTGTAACAAGCACCTTGACATCAACAATTAAAATAGGCCCTCCAAGGGCATTAACAACACACTCTTAAGCTCTTCTAAACTACAACAAGCCGTTATGCGGCGCAACTCTAATGCTAAGCAGCAAACTAACTCAAATATCAATAAAATCAAAGGTGGTCCGTAGGCTCTTGCAACCCGTAAGCAACAGAAAACAAAACCGAAACTACCTAAGCTGAAACGGAAATCAACACTACCCATCGGCAACTCACATGCATACAGAAAATGATAAAAGGCCTTATGGCCATACAGTAATCCAACAACAGAAATGAAACAGAAACTGAATATACATCCAACAAAAAGGAAAAAGAACAAAATGAATGAATAAAAGAATCTCCAAAAGCTGGTGCTTTTCTCATCCTTGCTCCAAGTATCAAAGGCCTCCCTTTTGCTAAACCTGAAAAATGTTAGGGTGGCTGAGCCACGGATGTAGAATAATAGACAAAATAAACCACAAAACGATATACAAGGTTGTTTATGCAGCAGTATAAGTAAAAAGGTTTTCAAGGTAAAACCATAGTCATTTTCTGTAATTCAAAACCATAGCTGCATAACCCAATTTTAGTATGAAAATCTCTTTTTGTCCAAAAGTTTTGGAATAAAGGTTTATCAGTTGAAAAACCAAGTTTTTCTCATTAAACTTAACTTACAACTCCAGTATAGTAAGTAACTATACCCTGCCTACTAACTAGCGTGAACTGCCAAATGGTGGTAAATCTATCTCATAAAGAGGTGAAATGGTTACTACATACTACACTGTGTAACCTAAAGCCTACAGAAGGCTCCACTCTCATCTGTCTATAAGTGATACATGGTGCTACGTGTCCAAAGCCACAAAG
>JAULLG010002191.1:0-15121 GCA_035668355.1 Sarracenia leucophylla
TTTAATTCGAACGTCGGTTTTTCGCCGGGGACGTTCGGGGTATTAAATTAAATAGTTAGGGGCATTTTCGGCATTGTAGAATTTATTGGTTCACTCTTAAGTGACCGGTTTTGTAAGTATTAAGTGAGAATTGATTTTATTAAGTGTATGTGGGATTTTGTTATTTTTAGCAAAATAAAATATACACTTAGGGTATTTTAATATATTAATATATTAAAATATTTAATAAATTAATTCTCTAATTATACTTACATGTGGCCGGCCCTAGGTGTTAGAGAAATTGCCTTTATTTTATTTAGATATACAAGTATATCTTAGAAAATAAAAGGGATAAGGCAAGATGAGATTTGAAGGAGAATTTTTAGGAAACTAAATATTCTCCCTCTCTTCCCCTCTCTACATGTGGCCGGCCCTAGTGGCCTTCTTATTTAATTATATATGTATATTTCATATATTTTAGGGGAGAATTAATGATAATTAATTTTACCTAAAATTGTATGAAGGTGTATATATACAATATAATTAAAAAGAAAACCCTAGCCCCACATTCCAAGTGTGCCGCCGCCCCTCTCCTCTTCTCCTCTCTCCCTTTCGAGTTTTGTGAGGAGAACTTGTGTGTTTTGAAGCCTTGGAACTCGTCTTGGATCGGTGCCCACTCACCGAAGGCGAGGACGTGCCCGGGATATACGTGAGAAGGTCGGGAGGTGGTCTCCAACGCAACGTGGTATTTCGGTTTGAGATTTTCGACAATCTCCAAAGGTATATGATCTCTATCCATGTATGTAGTCTCGGTTTTAGATTACACGAAGAACATGTAAATGGTTTTTAAAAACGATCCTAATTTTTGAAAACCACGAAAAAGGCTTCCGTTGTGACCGATCTCCAACACGAACGTCCTCCGACTAATCGTGTCAGCTACCACGTTCGCCTTCCCGAGATGATACTACAAGACGTAATCATAATCCCCTAGGAACTCCATCCACTTCCGTTGTCTCATATTGAGATCCTTCTGCGAGAACAAGTAATGCAGACTCTTATGGTCCGAGAAAATCTTAAAATGCTCGCCGTATAGATAATGCCTCCATAGTTTCAGCGCAAACACAACTGCCGCCAACTCTAAGTCGTGAACCGGATAACTCTGCTCGTGAGTCCTCAACTACCGTGAGCCATAAGCTACCACCTTCTCGAGTTGCATTAACACGCAACCCAAGCTGTTAGAAGATGCATCATAGAATACGAAATAGCCGAATCCTCTCTTAGGGACAATCAAAATAGGCGCACTAGTCAACCGAGCCTTCATCTCATGAAATCCTGACTCACACTCCTCGCTCCATATGTAAGGAGTACCCTTCTGGGTAAGACGTGTCAAGGGTGCCGCTAGACGTGAGAAGTCTGTCATGAATCGTCTGTAGTAACCCGCGAGATCTAGGAAGCTTTGTATAAAAAAACACAGTACTCGGTCGCTCCCAAGTCATCACCGCCTCTATCTTAGAAGGGTCTATAGTTACCCCTCATGCTGATACTACATGTCTAAGAAATCTAACCTCTCGAAGCCAGAACAAACACTTTCTAAGCTTGGCGTACAACTGGTGCTCCTGAAGTAGCTGCAAGGATATCCAAAGGTGTTCCTCATGTTCCTCCTCAGATGATGAATATATCAGAATATCGTCAATGAATACCACGACGAAACGGTCCAGGTAAGGGTGAAAGATCCTGTTCATCAGGTCCATGAACGTGGCTGGCGCAATTATCAGCCCGAATGGCATAATCAAAAACTCAAAAAGCCCATAACGTGTACGGAAAGCCGTCTTCGGGATGTCCTCCTCTTGAACCCGTAACTGGTGACAACCCGGTCGAAGATCAATCTTCGAAAAACAACCCTTAAGCTGGTCAAAAAGGTCGTCGATCTGCGACATCGGATACTTGTTCTTAACCGTCGCTTGGTTAAGTTTCCTGTAATCGATCAACATACGCAAAGAACCATCCTTCTTCATGGCAAACAATGCTGAAGCTCCCCAAGGTGATGTACTAGGGCGTATGAAACACTTCTCCTGAATATCCTCAACTTGTTTCCTCAACTCCTCCAACTCTGCTGGCATAAAACGATAAGAGGGCATAGAAATGGGAGCTGTCCCCGGAACAAGGTCGGTAGTGAACTCTACCTCTCGCCGAGGTGGAAATCCGGAAACGTCCTCAGGGAAAACATCAGTGAACTCCCCAACAATAGGTGGATACTCCACAGGAGTAGGATGATCATCGCTAATCAACAAGGTAGATAAAAGAACACTGAGGTTGCTACCTCTGTGCACTAGATAAGATAAGGGCTCCAGCCCGTCGTCTCGATCACCCACTATACAATGGTGAGAACCGTCTGGTGCGTGAAAGAACACTTTCCGCCAGTCACAATCTATGGATTCCCGATACGCAACAAGCCAGTCCATGCCTAGAATAATGTCAAAAGCATACATGTCTAAAATGATAAGATCGTATAATATCAGGTAATCCGCGACCCACAACTCACACTCCCTATAGATACGTCGCAAGGTCGCTATGTCACCCAACAGTGTCTCCACACCTAACGTGCTATCCAAGTACTCCGGCATTAAGCCTAGAGCTATAGCAAAAGAGGAGGCAATAAATGAGTGCGATGCTCCCATATCAACAAGAACTCGTGCCCATGAATGGTACACAGGAAAAGTACCTCTCATCATGGATGTACTGGCGGGGGTCTCAATACCTCCTGGTGCTACTCCAAGTGACTCGAGCCTGGCTAACCCAAAGGCTCGTCCCTACGTCTAATGCCTACCGCCGCCTCGCGAACCTTGATTACCTCCTCTCGTAGGTGCCGTAACCTGTGTAGGTTGAACCATCACTGGCGGCTACTGTGACTAATCACCTCTTTGCGATGCGAACCGAGACGGTCCCGGTGTGGTACCCTATGCTCCCGCACCCTGACGGAAATCTCGGCTGAGATAGCCTGCCTGGCCGCAAGTATAACAAGTGAGTGACGACCCTGTCTGACTCTGAGTCTGGCCCTGCTGCTGGGTCGGTGTCACACCCTGCAACGGGTAGTCCCGTCAAAGGTGTCCCTCTTGCCCACATCGGTAACATCCTCCCGTCTGTGAACCCGAACGTCTTGTAAAAGCTGTTAACGATCCTACACCAGATGGTGCATGTCCTGAACCCTCATGCCTCGCTCTCTTCCAAGGGAGTACCTCCGACTGCGCTCCAGTACTCCTCCATGGCTGCGTCGCGTCTCTAGCTCTCCGTGTCTCTGCCAGAATAGTCTCAACCCGAACCGCCGTCTCCACCATCTTGGTGTAAGTGTGAATATCAAAGCCGCACATCCTCTCTCAAATGGATGATCGTAAACCCCTCTCAAACCGCCGTGCTCTCAGTATCCCCGTGTGAACCATCTCCGGTGCGTGCCGTGATAACGTTGAAAACCGCGACTTGTACTGCAAGACCGTCATACCTTCCTGCTCCTGACTCATGAACTCCTCTCTATGGCACTCCTTCGCAGATAGGGGAAAATACTTCTCCCAAAACACTTGCTCAAACGTAGCCCACATCGTGTTAACGGTGCTCTTAGCCCACTTCCACCACTCTCTCACCTCACCCCTCAGCTGATAAGTAGCCAAGCTCACCCGCAACCCTGGCTCGATATGCAACCTGTCAAAAATGAGCACAAATGTCTTGAACCAATCTGTCGCCGCAGTGGGGTCAAGCTCCCCAGAAAAAGTAGGAGGATCCATCTGTCAGAACTCTCTCATCGCAACTGCTGCACGTGGCTCGGGGGCCTGACTTCCTCCCCTTGTCATACCTGCCATCACTTGCATAGTCGCTAAAATCTACTGCAGAACGTCCACCCCTTGCACGGGTGCCTATGGAACGTACGTCTCATCCTGCCCTACGTCATCCCCTCCCTCACTACTACTAGTATCATCATCGACCCAACCGGGATCACGAGCCCCGCCCCGACCTTCTCCACGGTAGGGTAACATAGTCTATATGAAAGCCGAGGGAAGAAGAGAGTCAAACAAATCCTATGGCAGAATATCAAATCATGTACCACATATCGGGATAGAACTATTAGAGTGATAAGTCAATCCATCTAACCCAATTGGTTTTCTCGTTAGAAAGAACGTCGACCAAAGGCTTTCCTAACTCGAGCTCCAAACGGTACCACGGACGCCAAAGGCCAGACAAATCATCTGCAAGTCTAGTCCTCATGCTCATATAACATATATCATGCGTACATATAACAAATCATAAGTTAAAACAGGCAAACCAAAACATGAATGCAACATGCAACAACCTCTCGAGTAGTTTAACTATTCCCACGGTTCCTAGGTATTCGAACCCAGAGCTCTAATACCAAGTTGTAACACCCCAAACCCGACGTAACCGAAAACTCGGATGAAAATCGAAATCGAAAATCTATCAAATAAACTTATAAAGATAATAAGCTTTAAACCATGCCAAACAAAACTTTAACAAAATGGCTAATTTATACATAAAAAAGTATAAGTATAATGCTCAAAAAAATGCCCAAGACTCCTGCCATGAAACCCCAAAGTTTAGGAAAAATTCAACAATCTTCGAATTTTTCAGAAACTACAGACCCCGCTAGAGCGCGCGTCGAGCACGCTTTGAGCGCGTTTTTGGCAGAAGGTTTTCGAGGTAAAAACCTCAAATTTCCTGAAAAGTTTATTTTGTCCATTTTGCCTTAAAAAGGTCTTAAACTAGCCAAAAACATGATTCCGTGACTTAGTAAAACGAATAAAATCCTTTTCCACTTTTAAACATTGATAAAAGTTAAGAAAACTATATTTTTCAGAAATCCGTTATATCTATTAAGCATGCTTTTTCAGGCAAGAGAAAAACTAGCTAAACAAATTTCAATAAACCCACCCGGCACATCGGCCTCACAACATACATCACGTGTACTAACCAAAGCTGAAATAAATAAAATCTGGGACTCCAGAGCCATAACACCATAAGCTTAAGCGTGCAATGTATTAAAGTATTATCCAACTTTATACATAAAAACCCATGTTCTACCAAGCTTATACAAGTCTGAACATAAGATAAACAACACAAAACAGGGAATAAACTAAGCTATGCTCCTTCCGGCTCCGTCCCGAGTCTCCACCTAGTCTGCAACCTCCTTCTCAAGATCACATGTGTTGTCAGAGACAACGTGAGCCACTTTGCTCATAGGAAAACAAACTATGCAAGAACTAGGCATGCTGTATGAGGATGACATGCGATATGCATCCCCTACATGTCGTACCGAACCCGGTTTAATCCCAAAACCCCAAAATTGGAAAACACCCAATTTATATATGACTTTTGCTACAGTTATCCATTTTACTAACCAAAAACACCAGCAAGTAGCCCACTCAGCCCATATCAAGGAAATGATGGCACATTTCTAAAATGAGGGTTTTAAGCCCGATAAAATCCAATATCTACAAATCTCGTATATAACATAACTTAGGCATAAAATAACCTAAACTCAGATCTGAAAAGATAAGTCTCTCATAATTATGCTCATAACCAAGGAAATCTAAAAGGTTTCCCAAAAAATTGGGCCCCAAGGCCCGAAATATGCAAACTTGCATAAAATAGGCTAAAACCCAGCATAACAGCTATAAATACACAAAACTAGCCTTACACACAACAGGGAAAGTTCATGAGTAGGTTGTCACCTACCTCATAAGACTGTCGAAAGTCCCAAAGGCCAAAACGAGGCTATCCAAAACTGTAAGAATCAAGATCTGGTCCGGTAGATACGTAGCCCTCAATGTCGTGATCGACCGTGCAGGTACAGAATCCAAGCACGTGCCTCCAGATCACCAAAAATCAAGGTCCTAGCTTCCAAGTCTCATGCTTAGAGAGAGAATGGAGAAAAGATATGAGAAGCTTGTTGAACAAGCTTCATCCCGCCACCTATAAATATCCTGACCGACCTACCCCGCTCGAGCGGGCTTAAGCGCGCTCCAGCGCTCCACTGTAAAGCTCAACATGGAAACTTTAAAATGAAGGCCCGTTCCTACTCAACGTCCTTAAACTTAGCCTAATGGTAGAAATAAAGTACCGAAGCCTATAAGACAAATGGTGCGATCACCGGACCCCGAGTCGTCAGTAAATTTTAATTCTTTCTAAACTTTTTACCGATTTCTCAAAAAACCAAACAAATGCCGATTCTGAATTAAAGTTTAAAACCAAAACGGTCCACGATCTCCCAGTCTAAGGCTTCCTGAAACATTCCGAAAGATGACATACGGGTAAAACAAGGTCAGACCCTTACATCTGCACTTAGAACTTGTTTAATTTGTAAAAAGAGTTTAAAATTGATTAAGTTTGCTAGTAAACATATTCATCCACAACCAACAAACTCTCTCAACTTATCTTCTCTCTCAAATCACCTCCCGGCCTCCGACTCTCACAAACTCTTGACCGATGGCTGCCTGAATACCCAAATGAGCACGCACTGGTAGACAGGGAGCATCGTCCCAACCTCCGAACTCTGAAGTTTCAGGCTATTGGGCTATCGCCAAACTCCACCAGATGATCAACTTCCCAGTCGAAGACGTGTTCCTGTGACACTGCCCTGTAGCCCGCGCCGGCGTCGACATCATGAACTTCCGGTGCATCGGTGGTCTTTTCGGCCTATTCCCCATCATCTATCCATGGATCGTCCCCCTGTTCTACCAAAACATGCGATGGGACCTTCGAGAGAATGCCAACAAGATGATGGAGGAGTACTAGCAGACATCCGTCGACGGCTACAACGTGGAGTTGAACGCCGAAACACTCGTCGAAATGCTTGATATCTTCAGCACCCTGATGGACAAGCTTTCTGATGACCGCGATACTATCGTCGACCATCTCTCTACCACAGACATGGCGATAGTGGTCTCTGAAGGCTGTGTTCCTCTCGGGCATAACTTTATCTGACACGGTGAATTGGTAGAGAGGCTGTGGTTTCCCGACACAGTTCTCAAAGCCAACGTCTTTTGTGGCATCCACAAATACGAGCGGAGGGACGACAACCTCCACGCCCTCTACACCCTCTACACCAACCACCAGACTTCCATTCCAGAACTCATGTTCGAGCAGATTATTAGGATGGACGACAACCCCAAAGGGCTCGACCTCCCCTACTCCAACATCATTGTCGCCTACCTCCAACAAGCCACAAAAGACCTCCCCTAGCCATTCACCATCTCCCGCACCAAGGCCGCCGAAAGGTAGGTCTCCACCTACCTACCCGGTAACTCGGCGAAGAGCATGTCTTCTCTCGCCAAGCGACCTATTCCATCAACCATGCCTTTTTCACACCGCCACCCGACCTCCATCACCCCATCCCGTCGACCCTTCCGCTTCAACCATCCCGCCATCCAACGTCGGCCCCTACATGGATATGTCAGCACCTTGGGTTTTTACCCGCGGTGATTATAATACTATCGTAGAGAGCCAGCAGAGAGTGGAGGGACGCCTCCAGTAGGTGGAGGGCCGACTTTACCAGATAGACGCCACACTCATCCGCATTGAGGACTCTTAAGAAATCCAAGATGAGTACATGCGGTGGATGATGGCGTCCATGAACATCCACGGCCCCCTACCCCCGCCACAGTAACCATCCACCACACTACCCCTCATGTTATTATATACACACCACACTACCCCTCCCACTACTACGTCGAACCCACACTTAACCTCGCATCCACTGTTGGTCCACTAAGAGACAACCTAGAGGGGGGGTGAATAGGTTGTATGAAAAACTATATCAATTTTACACTTTTTTTTATTTTAGATGCGGAAGCGATGTGTATTAATTAAAGTGTGTGTGTAAAAAGATATGAATAATAAATTACTGAAAATAAAAGAGTTAAGGTAAGGAAGAAAATCAAACCATAAGACCAAGACGTATAGTTGTTCGGCCAAATCCTGACCTATGTCCACTCCTCAAGCTTCCCCTTGAGATTTTCACTATGTTGGGTGTTTACCGAGCACACTCCAAGCCTTTTATAAGTTGTTTCCGGGAACAAAACTTCAAAGCCTAAGCAAGCCCCAAGAAGAACCTTCGAAAAAACAATCCCATCTTTTTTCCTCTTATCACTCTTGGACTTCTTCTTTGAGATATACCCTCTCAAAGGCTGAAGGGTGACTCACCCTTGTTTACAAATGATTAAAGAGTAATCAATAAGATTTACTCACTCTCTATTACAAGAAATAATAGATGAATAATGATATAGATGAGTACAATCAAGTCTGGTATAGAGAAACCAGAAAAAATAAAGCTCACAGTAAAAAAATTAAGTTCAGAGCAGTGAACGACTTGTATGAGTGTTAATGATCTTTTTCTCCTGTTCACCAACCTTCTTAATGAAGAATAAATGCTCATTAAATAGCCTCTCAATGATTTAGGACATTTGGGATCAAAATATAGTCTTTGGAGACACAAATCAGTCTATTGTAAAGTTTTAAGATTTTCAAATCTGGGCGAAGGGGATGAAACCTTTTCTGATGAGCTGGAACGTTTTGGCCATGAGATGAAACCTTTTTGGATGAGCTGAAACCTTTTGGTGGATGAGATAAAACCTTTCTTAGGGAGCCGAAACCTTTGGCTTCCCAAGATTTGGGTTTGAAAAAAATAATGAAAGGATTCGCCTCCTCTCCCCATGAGTCGAAACGTTTTAGTGGATTCGAACTTTGGATTTTCATAACACTTCATCAATCTTCGAATGATTATAACTCCTTCGTCCAAACTCCAAATTAGGAAAATTTTATGTCTATATTATAGTCCTTGAAGTCCTCTTTCTAATAGTTTAAGTCTCACATTTTAATTACTTGTTTGGAGAAAGTTATGGCCAAAATACCGAAGGTATGTCATAGGTGATTTTTTGGATTCGAAATTTCTTCAGTTTTGAACTTCAGCGTTTTGCCTCCCATCAAGCATGAGTCAAAACCTTAGGCCTTTACCTAGACATTTTCTTCAAGGATTTGGCTCCTCATATCCATGATCCGAAACCTTTGGCCTTTGCTCGAGAATTTTATACAAGGATTCGGCTCCTCATGACCATGAGCTGAAACCTTTTTGCTACACTTTTTCTCGAACTTCAAATGATCATAAATTATTCATCTTAACTCCAAATTGGAAAAATATTATATGAAAATGGAAGCCCCAGAAGTATTCTTTCCAATGAATCTAGTATTGCATCCAAATTCCTTATGAGGATAAAGTTATGCCCGAAATACTTAGCGTATATCATATTGAACTTTGGTCTCCCATTGAACTATCATCACTCCTTTGATCTTTTAAAGTTCTTGGACTTGAACTTTGATCTCCCCTTTTGCTAACAAACTCCAAATGAGTTCTTATTCAACCTCCATTGATACTTGGGCTCCTCTTGTTCTTTAATACTTACTCCAAGTTGTCCAAACGTCAAATTCATTTATCTTCAAGAACTTTTCTCTTCAATCTTTCAATCCTTCTAATTTCTTGAGTGTTCTTGAACATGAGACTTGATGATTGATGTGATATTCTTGAGCTTGAAGCATGATCACTTTCAATCCCAAAACTCTTCAAAATTCTTCAAACTTTATCTCTTTATACTTAGAGACTTGGTCATCCTTAAGCTTCTTCAAGAAGGATTTTGGTGAGAGTCCTTTTGACCCTTTGCCTTGGACTAACAACTTCAATCTTCTTCATGGTTTTATCTTGACTTTGACTCTTCTCTTGCTTCATGGAATTCTTCAATCCACTACTTGATGTCGAGGATGGTGTCTACTTCTTTATGCTGCCGATGCACTTTAAGTAACAAGCAAGCTTTGAACTTGCTTGTACTTCTTGATCAACACATCCTAAGGTGTGAACTTTGTCGTTTCATGGTGTCACTGCTTCCTTTCTTCATTACCTTCAATCTCAAGTCTCAACAAGATCTACAGCCTTGTGCTGTTTTGCCTAGCTTGAGATTGAGTATTGATCTACTCTTTGGAATTCTTCTGAGCTTCCTTGCTCAAAGTAAGAAGTCGATCCATTTGTTATCTTGACTGAACTATTTTACTCTTGATTACCCAAATCTTGTATAGACTTTCTAATTCTTGTCTTCTCTTGACTTATGCTGAGTTTCAAGATATATTGACCTGAAAAATATTAACTCACATGAAAACAAGTCTTTAGCGCGATTATGATCAAAATAACATGTTTATACATTAAAACACACGATGAACATATATAATGATGATTAAATAGACAAGGCTAACAGTTTCCTTAATTACCAATACAAATGATTGTTAATGTTATGGCCCTTGATTAATCATGATGATTTTGTAGGATTAACAATTAAATAAATAAGTTTATTTGATTGTTATATCTATCAAAACCAAACTTCATCAAAATGATGATACCAAATTTATCAAGGAAAAGATTAACATTCAAATGATCAAATCAATTGGTTGTTATAAGTCAAAACTAAATAAAGGTTTGATTGAAAAGCCTTTAGGCTAACAATCTCCCCCTTTTTGACTATGACAACAATTGATTTGTAAAGGCATAAAGGATGAGAAAATTGTAGCTCTAAGATACCAATGTAACAAAATAATCATTCAATGCAAATCAAATCAATATTTCTCTCCCTCTTTGGCATAGCAAAAAGGACAGGGAGAAAATGAGACAAGATTCAAGGCATAATATGTGAAGGGCATAAAACAAATTTTCTCAAAAAAAATCATTCCCCCTTTGTAAAGACTGTTCTCCCTTTTTTTAACAAAATTCTCCCCCTCTTAACAAAAGAATTTCAGTGTGAAGCAATGGGGTAATGAAAGATAATTGTCTTTCCTTTTGAAAGAGAAATATTTGTCATTCTTTTTTTGATCTTCTCTTTCAATTCTGTACAAACTTGGATCAAGATTATAAAGAGATGTTCTTCCATTGATTGCTATGAAGATAGGCATTAAAAAGTTTATGCAATCAAGGTCAATTTGAAAAACAAGCAAAGTCAAATTTGGAAAGTTTTACTTTTTTCGTTTTCTGTAAAAGAGTGCCAAACAATACTTTTAGTTTTACATGATTACAAGATGTTAACAAATTTGCTCCCCCTTGCAAAAACAGTTGAATGACCATATTGTTGGTCATGGAGTATACCAAAGAGTTTCAAAAAGGTTGTTTTTCATTGATACCACTCGTCGAAAAAGAGATATTCTTTCGAAAAAGTTACCCAACCTATATATGTATCTTTCTTTAATATATCATTTCCATTGAGAAAAGGAATGATTGAATGCGCATAAAAATAATGCAAAGACTTAATGCGAGCAAACAAGACTAACATATAAGGCATATCAGAAAATATTAAAAGATTTTCTATCTTTCTCCCCCTAAGTGATATAGGGTATACCTGTTTGATACCAAAAACAGATTATATTTGATTTGAGAAAAATGTATCTCCCCCTTTGTAAGAGAATGATTGGCCTTTCTATGAAAATCACGAAAAATTTTAGAACATGCTTATAAAATGAGGAAAGAGTATGATTCTCATCCCTTTTTTTTAAATCATAAAAGGTTCAAAAAGCATGTGTTGGTCCAAACAATTTTTCTAAGACATGGTCTTTTATTTCAAAAAATGTAAAAAAAAATTCTTTTAGGACATACATAAGATATATCAGGATAGAGGGCTTTTGCTATGTCTTTTAACTAGTAGGAGGTTCAAAAAAATAGAACAAGCAATCCTTTTTCTTCCTAACCCAGTCAAGCATGCAATCAAGACAAAAAATTTTAATGGTTCATAAGTTATATTTACCTTATGTCTTGATTTCTCCATTTGAAAATAAGAAAGAATTAAAAGAGGAGAATCAATCATTTAAAAATATGCATTTGAGAGGTAAGGATGATCCCTTGTCATCAAGCGAGATATGCATTGCTCATGATATATCAAAGTTATGATTAAAGTCATTGGAATCATATTTTGAAATGAAAAACCATTCATAGTGGGTCTACGAGAATTTCACTAAAAAGAGATTTATTGAAAGAATTTTATCTGTGAAATAACCCGATTATAGGCCGTCATTACACTATAAGTTTTATAAGTAAAAATTGAATATGATGTCAATATGGAATCAATCATAATATTTTTATCATGTTCAATGTAATCAACTTGATTGAAATACTTTAGGCTACAATGAAGCATATTAAAAAAATTTAACATATAGCATAAACATATGAAATAAGTAATGAGAATCATGTGAGAGTGATGCACACAAAGCATAGACTTGATATCAATAAATATGAAAAGAAATGATCATGATATCAAAGATATATCAAATATGAATCATGAAGTACAAAGAAAATTCATAAACAGCAGCAAACAAAATTTTCAAAAAAAAATTTTGTGCAAAGGGGGCTGATAATGCATTTCCAAACAAACTACTGGGCATATAAAAAAGGCATCGAAAAGTCATGAAATGCATGGGAAGAGCCGAAGATTTTCTGTGAAAAGGAAAAACCTTTTCAAAAGGTTTCGAAATCATATCACAAATAGCCGAAATCTTCCAAATGGGGGTCGAAACCTTTTCACAAGGTTTCGAAACCATTCATGAAGAGCCGAAACTTTTTCTCAAAGTTTCGAATTCTTTTATGACAGAACAGGAAATTGAACTCTTTCAACGTAAATCTATTAAAGTACAAGGTATGGCACATAATCACCAGTTGAGGCATAGAAAGCATGGCATACATGATCATATCACCAAATGTGTGCTATGCCCAGGATATAACATTTAAGCACATGGCATAGGCATTAGCATACAAACTCACAATCGTGGATGTGCATCAAGAGCATGTGAGAAGGGATATTAAAAATAATTTTATCTCCCCCTTGGTTTATCATTAATGCAATTTAAGCATCCAAGAAATATATCAATTAAAAGAAATAAAGGGATAAAAAGATAATATATGTTGGATATTGAACAGATTTAAGTGTGAGGCACACAACATATCCATCATCAATCAAAAAATTTAATTTATGTGCTGAAGATGATGAAAAACTGATATTAATGAGCAAGTGAGCATGATGGATTGTATTGTCTATCAGATTAGGTATTTGGGCTTCAATTTTTCATATGCAAAGAGATAGCATCAAGGTTAATCATATCAGAAAAGTATCATGATACATCAACCATAAATGAATTTAAAATGTGTATGCTATATTAAAAGAATTTTATCATTAAATATCATGCTTCAATATTCAAGAAAATGTAGAAAACTTGATTGAATTTTAGGGCTTAGTCAATAAGTATTAGCATTAAGCAAAAATATACTCATATACTTGAGATATACATCAATTATCATGTGAGGGATGCAAATACATAGGCTTGATATCAAATAATTTGAAAAAGAGAACATGAAAGCCAAGCAAGGAACAAAAAAAAAATCAGCAAATAAGCATGCATTGCATATTCCCAAGAGAATCGAAACAGCAAGCAAAAAGGAAATATATCAGGAAATGTTCGATATTTTTGTTAAAAAGGTTCGGCACTTTTTTTTATATCATATAAGTGCAAAAAGTGAAATCTTATGATTTTGAACCAAAGTTTGAGCATATTAAAAACATGAATATGACATGGTGTACAAGATATGAAGTATTATACTAAAAGGCTTGAAGAACTCAAGTTGTAAGCTCAAAAACATAGAGAAAATGCAAAAAAAATTTGCTTTCAAAAATGCAAAAAATTTTGCTTTTAAATACAGCATTTAAATAGCAAATACAAAGAGTAAAATTCATTGCTTTTAAGCATTAAAATTAAGCACAATGCTAGCAACATACACTCAAAACAAGGGATGAGATATTACCCATTTTGAGTATAAAAAACTAAGCTTTTTGCTTGCATTTTGTTGTCACAAAGAGTGACAGATTTTCCTCATTTACTCCTAGTATGGGAACATTTTTGCCTTCCCTTTCATATCTCTTAGATATTTCTTCTCTTGGCTTGCACCTACAAAATAGTCATGATAGTGGGATCTTGGTACCCATTTTCTTGTCGATTCTTGGGTGTTAGCATGATAAACATTTTGCATATAATGAGCATTAAATCTATCCACATAAGAGCCATAATATCATTTGACAAGAACATTAGATTTATGCACATAAGAACCATGATATCTATGCGTGTAGGGAGATGGTCTGTGAGTAGCTTTCCTCTTGGATTGCCATTTATTGGTTGGTCTAGGTGCTTTGGCACCTTTGGGTTGAGGATGAGCATGACTAATATAGGAACCGGTATATCTATACGAGTGAGGAGGTTGTCTTTTAAATACTCTCCTCTTGGATTGCCTTTAATTAAAAGGTCTAGTCATTTTAGCAACTTTGGGTGAAGGATCACCCTTTTTAATACATACCTTTTTGGTAGGTTTGTTGCCATTTGGTCTTGAAGTACAAAACTTAATGATATCACCATTTTTGCCACAAAAATTACATGTGATACATTTAGGCAATGAAGCTTCAGTAAAAGCATTCTTGGGGACTATTTTGTTTTTTATTAGGATTAAAACCAAGTCCCTTTTTGTTAATCATATCTAATTTCTTTTCTCCAAGTGTGAACTTAGTTATGATTTTGGTTAAGTTCTCAACCGGTTTGTTTTATCAAATTACTTTCATCTTCAAGGATGGTTGAGACTTCTTTTGAAATATTCTTTTCATTCCCTTTTTCAAAAAATTTCAATTTTTGAATTGAAAGAATTGATTTCATTTTTATAGGACTTGTTTTTAGATTTTAAATCTTTAATTATTTTAGAACAATTCTCTAGAGTTTCTTGGAACTCTTCATTGGAGGGTGAGTTATCATTCTCACTTTCACTATCACTATTAGAACTTGAAAAATAATTTACCTCATTACTGCATGCCATAAGAGCAAGGTTTGCGGTCTTGTTTTCGTTGTAGTCTCAAATAGTTGAATATTCTCCTCTTTCTTGGCTAGTTTCCTCGTGGGCTTCTTGATGTTTGTCCCAAATGTCTTTTGCATTCTTACAACTTTGAATGCTGTCAAACTCATTAGGACCAAGAGCACTATGTAAACATGTCCAATCACTTTTAGTAAACTCATTTTCAGGTTTAGGAAA
>JAULLG010003277.1:0-15087 GCA_035668355.1 Sarracenia leucophylla
TTTTCCCTGTTCCGAATCAATTCTTGCCTTCTTAACAAAATGGTCTCGAACCCTTCTCATTTGCTCCGAAACGATTTGAGCACTGACAAAACCTGCTTTCAGTGGCTTTTGTTTCGAAACAAATTATTTTGTTCTGAACCTTTCTCTTTTGTTTCGGAACTTTTGTCTCTGTTATAACAATAACTCTCTTGGCGCAAACCTTAGTTCTGAATCTATATATTGAGTTCTGGAACTTTTGTTTTTTTATAACTGATAGCAAGAAATAGTTCAAACTTTTTTCTCGATTGTTCGAACTTTCTTCTTAAGAAGATCGACCTCTTTATTTGATAAATCGATCTTTTATGTGCCTTGTCTCAGGCTTTCTTAAGAAAAAGATCGACCTTTTTGTCTGTAGATCGATCCTTTTCAGCTTTATGATCAATCTCTCTTCTATACGATTAACCTTTTCTTCATTATGATCGATCTTTCTTAAAAACGATCGACCTTTTTGTTTTGGCTCTTCAAACAAAGATCGACCCTTTTTATCAAAGATCGGTCCTTTCTCTTTTTACCCTAAAACGACTCAGTTTTGCCCATAAAACGATCGACCTCTGTTCTTCTAACGATCGATCTTTTGCCTTTCTATGATCGACCTTTTAATTTCATAGATCGATCATTTTCTTTCTCAGATCGATCATTTCTCTTGACCCTGAAAAAGATCGACCCCTCCAAAAATATAGATTGATCTTTTCCCTTCAAATTCAAAATTCGGTTTTTACAATGGTCAAATTTTTGGTATTTAATGCGCCAACGGCTACAGTAATTTTCCTCCAACGATCAAATTTTATTGAAGGCTATTTAAGAGGGACTCGGGGAATAAGAGACAGTTGGTGAAGCTTTTACAAAGAATTCATATCGTGCATTTACTTCTCAACCTACTACTTCACTGTTACCTCAGAAATTAGTTTTCATTTGTATTGAGCTTTTTGTCTTGGCATCTTAACCACACTTTGTAATTCTCTTTTCTCATTTATTTTACATTTATTGTAAATTCATTAGAGAGGAAGAAAGAATCATTTGTAGTGAGGAAATTATTATAAATCATCTCAGAAAAGGATAAAACAGAGCCTGTTAAGGCATCCACTGAAGATACACCCAGGCTTAGAGTTTGAGCCCATAATCAACTCACTGAAGGTCGGAAGATAGCCTACAAATCTTCTAGGTCTGGAAGCGATCCTACAAAGCTTCTTGGTTTGGAAGAGATCCAGCTATTCTTCTGTTTACGGTCCGGAAGCGATCCTACAAAGCTTCTAGGTTCAGAGGTGCTCCAGCAAAGCCTCTACGAAGGTTGGAAGATAGCCTGTAATTTTCTAGGTCTGGAGATGCTCCTGCAAAGCCTCTTGGTTAGGGAAGAGACCTAGTAAAACTTCCGTATCCTGTTTGAAGTGCACCCATAAGCACTTCCACTAGTGAAAACTCAAGTGCTGCTTAAGAGAGTAGACGTAGGCCAAGATTTGGCCGAACCACTATAAACCTTGTTTTGTGGTTTGCATTTTCTCTTCCTTATCCTTTTATTTCTTGCACTTCAATTTTGTTTATTCCGCTGCTTATTAAGAAATTGCTAAGTGCTAAGAATTAGTTTTTTCATAAAGACTTAAAAGGAACAAAAGTTTTCATAGTTAAATTTTTTATTGCAAGATTAAATTAAAAAGAGGGCAAAAAGTTTTAAGTTTTTGTAACAACATATTCACCCCCCTCTAGGTTGCCTACCTTGACCAACATAACACTTGCTTGTTAACTTTGATCTCCCCACATTCATTTAGCCATTGCAGCTTATATGGCCTAGGATGTTTCAAGAGAGATAAATTTAACTTTTCAACTAAAGTAGTGCTAGCCACATTAGTACAACTTCCTCCCATCAATGATCATACTACAAACCGTGTTACTGATGTGAAATCTAGTATGAAAAATGTTTTCCCTTTGTTGTTCCATATCATCCTCTTTGACTTGGGCACTTAAAGCACGCCTAGCCACAAGTAACTCACCCTCTACCGAATACTCCACATCATCATCACAAGCAGCCTCAAATTATGGCATTTGTTCATCCTCACTCTCACTTTTAGTTTATACCTCTTCATCAGCACGTGTAATCATTGTCCTCTTATTTGGACAATGTAAAGCTATGTGACCTATCTCAAACAACGAAAACATTTAATATCACGATTTGGAGTTTAAGGTTCGGTTTTACCATTGGTGGAGCTGGAAACTTCATCTCTCTTTTTAGGTGGTTCGGTTGTGGACTTGACAACGGCCTTATTGTCTTTCCTCCAATTAGATCACCATGAAGTAGATGAACCCAGATTTTGTTGTGAACGAGTCCCTTTCCTTTTAAGTTGTCATTCCACCTTTATTTCCATATGCACCATGTCCTCCAACTCTACGTAGTGTTGTAATTCTACTACGTTGGCAATATCCCAGTTTATCTCATTCAAAAACCTTGCCATGCTAGCTTCTCTATCTTCTTCGATGTTAGCCCGAATCATGGGTATCTCCATCTCTTTGTAGTAATTATCCACGCTCCGATAACCTTGAGTAAGGCATTGTAATTTTTCATATAAATCCCTATAGTAGTGACTTGGACCAAATTGTCCCCTCATGATTGCCCTCATCTCCTCTCATGTCTCAATAGGCCTCTTATGGTTTCGCCTTCTACTCATCACAAGTTGATCCCACCACATAATAGCATAATCAATAAATTCAATGATGGCAAGTGTTACTTTTTTCTCCTCAGAGTAATTATGGCACTCAAAAATCAATTCAACCTTCTTCTCCCATTCAAAGTATGCTTCAGGGTCATTCTTCCCCTGGAATGATGGATTCTTCATCTTGATGCTTCCTAGATTTCTGTCAACTCCATCTCGCCAACTTGGATCTCTTCGAAAACCAACACCACGCCTTTTGTCTCTTGGTACGACCATGTCATCTCTATTCAAAGAAACTTGATCCTCCTCATCGTTGAATTCAACCTCCTGGTCGTCATCAGAAGCACGCTCGTCTTACTTTCTTTGGTTTCATCCTTCATGCCATGTAGCAATAACGGCGTCTTGCCTATCCATATGATCCCGGATTTCATTAAACACCACATTCATGCATTCAAATTATTGCTATATAGCATGTAACATGAGTGACTCTCCTCGCTTGTCTGACCTTTAAGCCCTAGAAGACATTTATTTGAAACTACAGAAATAAAAAAAAATGTTAAAATTAATTTCTCACACACTCCCTTTTTTGTTTGCACTCAAATAAGGTCACTCCACTTGTGTATGCACTCTTTTGGATTTTTCCCGGTAATAAGTTTGCTCACTCTTACCTTTTACCGCTCATGTTTCCCTTACAAGTTCTTTAAGAACTAATTGAACTCAACTAAGGAACACCTTGAATGGTCCCAACTAGCAATAGATCTAAGAAACAAAGGGAATAAAAGTAACATGAAATATACAGACGTTGGGAGAAGAAAGGAAAACAAACAGAAAATACCAACGACGATATATGAAATGATGATATACGCAAATGATGTGAACCACAATTGATATACTAAATGATGAAGTACTTGAATTTGAAATGATGATATACATAACCACTTGGAAAACAAGGATCAATATATTAGCCACATAAAGTACTTGAATATCTATTGTCGAAAACAACTTGTTCTTATTATTTTTTTTATAATAATAATGTTTGGCAAACCCTAGCACACCACTGCCAAAACCCTAGAATGCTACTACCACCACTTTTTTTGTGCGGCTAAAACCTCGTAAAAACCCTATAATATATTGCCAACATAAACCCTAGCCACCCTCCTTATGCAACACAAGATTTCAATAAATGATATTGATTGATTGATTTATCTCAAGAGATATTGATTGATTACTTGATCTCAGAAGATATTGATTGATTGATTGACCACAAAAGATATTGATTAATTAATTGATCTCAAAAGATATTGATTGATTTCAACATAAGATATTGATTTCAGAATCATAACAAAGTGTGTTCTCCAACAAAATATTGATTTATCTTTTTTTAACAAGAGAATAGAAACAAGAACTCAAGCAAAGATTAAAAATAAGGAATTGACAAGAATCAAGAACAATGCTAAACAAGAAGGAAATAAATTCAAGAAAGAACAAGGATCAAGAAAAACCAAGAATTAAAGAAGACAAGAACAAAACCTAGAAAACGTCTCGACAAAAACCCAAAACAAAAACATAAAAGGATAGATAAACCTGATTTGAAGCCTGAGCTCTGATACCAAATGATGTGAACCTGCAAGGATTTGAACTCCCATGAACCCACGAACAATTTGAAATAAACCCAAGAACGTCAAAATCAAGTCAATAAACAAATCTTGACCCATTAAACTCTTGTTTCAAGAACCAATCCATTAGTTTACTCAAAAACTACAAGTGAAATTTTCTCTCAAAGAAAATTGTTCTTCACTTTATTGATGCAAAATAATACATGGAGGCTCGTTTATATAAGAGAAGGTTGGTAGAAGTCCCTTATTTCTAAGAAATGTGGGACAGCATATGCTAGCCAGAACTAAACCTAACTTAACCCAAACATGGGCTGGCTAAAATTACTTAGGCACAAACCCTTATTCTTCTTATAATATTTAAAATCAAAGCCCAACAATTAAATAGTCCAACAAGCCCATAAGTATGAATATTAAATCCAAAACATTAGGTTCTGCTTCTCTCTATAGCTTGTATCACATGAAGTGGAGCAGGTTCTTCTTCTTGTGGTCCCATCTTAAATAGTGGATTCTTGTATAATAAATTGGTATACTTGGTTCTGGTAGATTGTACAAATCCTTGCATTGCGACCTTGATCTTCTTTGCTCTTGATCTTATGATTGGCCCTTCTGGAACTTGCAATGGATCTTTGAGACTTTGTCCACCACCTCTAAGACCACCTTGACTCCCATCAGGGTTGGTTGTCTTTGGTGAGTTTTGATTGGACAACATGGGTGATGGTTGGAGAATTTGGAAACGTTAGGACCATAGTGGTGAGTTACCTTCGTGGAAAGGTGATAGGGTGATTGGTGTTATAGTTGTGTAGTTCTTATAGTGGGTATGACAACCGATAAGGTTTGGTGTATCATTGTTTGTCATGTTGATTATTATGGCTTTATTATATATGCGATTTCACACGTGTTTATTATTGGCCTACAGAGCCTTGCATGGTTATGTGATGAAAACATTTGTGTTATGGTGTGAGTTCATGCATGTGAGATAATTAACTAACATGTTTTAGTTAATTATATAATGTGGGTAGCCCGAGTGGCTTATATAAATTTCATGTTATATGAATTGATGGATTTGTATACACATGCTAGTGACATATTTGTATGTGGCTCGAGTGGCAATCTAGATGACAATGCTAGTCTAGGTGACGGCATTGGATACTAGTCTTGGTGATGGTATCAGACGCTCGTCTCGGTGTCATCATTAGAGTGATGGCACTTGTCTACGTGATGGTATGTCACTGTTGATGGCCATGTTGTTCTAGGTGATGGCATGAGATGCTAGTCTAGGTGACGGTATCGGACGCCTATCTAGGTAACGATGTATTTGGTAATGACACTTGTCTAGGTGATGGTGTATCATTGTTTGAGGCCCAAGTGGCACTACGAGCATGCAGCTTAAGGGGCTTGTGGAGTCTGTGGGGCCGATATGTGTTAGCCTACGATAGGAAAAGATGTCATGTGTGTATGTATGAGCTGGTGCTTAGTGCTAACCGGGTGTCTGTGTACGTGTGTGTGTGTGTATGTGTGTGTGTGAGAGAGAGAGCCTAAGCTAAGTGTTGATCGAGTGTGTATGTGTGAGCCAGTGCTTAGTGCTAACTGGGTGTCTATGTGTAAGTCGGTGCTTAGTACTGATCGGACGTGTGTGTGAGTAAACACTCGGGGCATATGAATAGAAAAAAAACAAGTGTAAGAATGGTTTTATAATAACATGAAGTTGATTAAAACTGTTTTTGAAGAGAAAAATGAAATTTTTTTGAAACGAGTTTTAAGAAACATTTTTAAAACTCGAGTCATGTGAATACGGATTTTTGGCAAATCATGGAAACAATTTTCCTGTTCAAATGTGTGCAGTGGTATTCATATGCTTGCCTATCATATTATGCTTTTTATTCATTTATTAGTGTATATCCTATGAGCCTTGGCTAATATTGTTGGAATCTCATCTTCTTAGGTTTGGTGATGAATGTATTGCATAGTTGGGAGAGCAAGTCCTTCTTCATTTCTGTTATATTATCTGTTGTAATAGAAGGATCATGTTGTGGTATATCTCTGCTTAGCTTGTAAAATATTTATACTTTTGGGTTGTAAGGCCATAAGGCCCTATTTATGTTAATGCTTGGTTTAGTTTGCTTGTTTGTTTCATGCTTGAGTTAGAGATTATATTGAGTTTCGTATTTGTGATAGATCGGGGCGTGACAACTTAGTTTTAGAGCTCTAGGTTTGAATACCCAAGGGATATGGGAAGGGTTGACCACTAGTATAGTGTTCGTTGTTGGTATATGTGTTTGGCATACACAGGTTAGAATACTTGGGTGATGATAAGATAGTAGACCTTGATCCTATGTGTTATGTGTTATACATGGGCATGAAGATTGGACATTGGGATTACTTGTCTTGCCCTTGAGTACCCAGTTAACTGATTTGGCATTCAAGTTAGAAAAATGTTTGGCCGGTGTTGTTTCTAATGAGAAATCTGAATGAGTTACTTGGATTGGTGTCATTCCTTTGGTGCTCCTCGGTATGTGATAGGTGTTGATGTGATTTATAATTGTTATGTGTTAACGTGATTATGCATGCCTCTATGTGGAACAAAATAGGGTATGAGGTCTTGTGTTGATAATATCTTCTTTTTACCATATAGAGTTATGTTTCTGAGAGGAAGATGTGGTCAGGGTCATGGTTGGGGTTGGGGTTTTGTGTCAGTCCCGAAAGGTGAGGATACGAATGTTCCAGAGGAACAAATGGGAAACGTAGGTCCTATAATGGCCTTCATTGATGCGGTACGATAGTTAATTGAGGTAACTAAAAGAGGAGTTGGGGCATCGAAGCCCGGAACTACGTCTAGGATGAGAGAGTTTCGGCACATGGATCCGTCAACATTTTGTGGGGATACTGATACTAAGATGGCTACCGAGTGGTTAGACTTAGTGACACGAATTCTCGATACGCTGCATGTCGTGAATGACGATAGGATGGTGGGTGTCTTTGGTCACATTCCAGCTTCGTGGAGATGCCCATAAATAGTGGAAGTTTGTAAGTATTTCGGTGGACGGTACTTACTTGGATTTTATAAGAGCATTTCATGAGAAGAACTTTTTGGAGACGTCATAGGATGTTTATAGAGAGGGGTTTCTTTCTCTCTTACAAGGGAGCATGCCAATGCCATGGAATGAGGCAAAGTTCACCAGTTTATCTTGTTTTGCACCAAAAGTGGTGGCTTCTGAGGAGTTACATTCCAAAAGGTTTAAGCAGGGGCTTAGGCCCAACATCAAAGATAGAGTGTTGGAGTTACGTATGTGTAATTACATGAGCTTGGTGGAGGCAGCGATCAGGGTGGAGATGTAACAGTATGACCTGTTTCAATTTTGAATTTTAAATAAAACTCGGTTTAAAATTTTAATTATTAAGACTTTTTTGGAAAACTGGTTAAATCCTTGGAAAGACTTAAAATTCAATCTTGATTCAAGGATGTTAATTCAAGCCATGGGTTCTGGAACCTCATGAGTATTATTCCGGGGTATTGGGTTGAGTTTCAGACCAATCGGATCGGGAACGGGCCTCATTTTGGAAATGTTTCAGATTGGTGCCTGCAGCGGGGGTTGCTCAACCAACCATTATACAGCTCGAGCGGTGTTTGCTTGAGCAAACTTAAGAGCGCTCAAGCACTGTGCTATTTGGCATACTGGTATTTAAGTCGCGTTTTATCGCATTTTTTCCCCATTCCCAACCCTAAACATTTCAAGTCGGCAGAGGAGGCTGAGGGTAGACCTGGAGGTTGTTGAGGGAGGTTTTTGACTGCATTTCAAGGCCTCATTTGGTAAGATTAATTAACTTTTTCTTGAAATATATAATATATAAGTTGTATTTCGTATCCTCACCAAATCATTTCGATTCTAGGTGAACTTGCTGAGATTTGGAGCTTGTTTGGGATTGATTTTGTGTTCTTCCATCACCCTTAAGGTAGGATTTATGCTAATCCTTGATTATTGCAATGATATGAGTTGTATTTTGAGTTTTGGGTGCGTTTATTTAGATTTTCTTTAAAAATCCAAAAATTAATTAATCTATGGTTAATATATTCATCATTGGGTGGATGTTTATGCTATATTTACATGTCGTAGAGTATCTTACCTTGTTGTTTTGATACTTAATTTATTATGACGAAAATCATGCTTAACCTAGGGTTGAGATTTGGGGGTTTGTTGATAAATTGGGTGAAATAATTAATTGAACCCTTATTCATGAAATTGACTCTGATTAGATTAATTTGGGTCATATGTGGGGAGAAATTTACACTAATAAACTTGTGTTAAGTGTTGATGTATTAGCAGTATATTGCGATAAATATGGATAGGCCTAGGCATATCCTTAATTTGATGCTTGAATATGCTATTGAAGTATAATTCTACTTCGCATATTATGTGTTGGGTGTTGCTGTAAGTAGTTGGTGAGATGTGATGTGAATAAGCCAAGGCTTATTCCAATTATGTTATTCATGTATTGAAATTAATTCTTACATGACATTTATATTGTGGGGTTGATGGATATGATGGTGGAATGGTGATCCGGATGGAGATTAACCATATGGCTCAGACGGGAGCCTAGACTCGAATGATAGTCAACGGGAAGTTTTCTTTCTTCGGTTGTGGACCGTAAATGGGGAATTATCTAGGATAGAGTCAAGCCTCGGATGGAAACCGAGGAGTATATTTGTGGATACTACAGTGGTAGTGACTGCCAGCGCCATGAGGGGTTGTTGTGGTCGTTACATTAATAGTGACTGTTGGTTTGGACAGGAGCCAAGGCTCGGATGGGAGCTATGATGAGATGTTATGGTTGTTACATGAGTAATGACCATTGTCTTGGATGAGAGCCATGATGGACGTGGGATTGCTACCTTGATGGTGATCATTGGCTCGGGTAGGAGCCTAGGTTCGGATGGAAACCTTGATTAATTGTGGTAGTTAATCCTTTAGCATTGACTACCCTATTAGTTGGAGTGAGTGGGTGTACATATGAAAAATAATTATTTTTCTAAATAGATTATGAAATTAAGGTTTTGGTGTTTAGAAGAAAACTTTCTTTATGTTATGTACTTAATGTAAATTATTGCATAATCACCTTGCATAGTATGCATGCATATTTGATTATCATATTTCCTACAAGCTCTGGCTCATAATATTGTTTTAAAACAACATTCAAGGAAATTATGGCAAAGAGATTCTTGACGCTTAGACGTATTGGTTTGAAGCTTCCCGAGTCAGGTTGATGCGTGATTAGATGGATTTGACTTATAGCATATCTCTTTGTTCCTTGATTTATGCTCTTGTTATTTTGAATTTTGGAGGAATGTAATAGATTAACTTTCGACTTTTCTATTTCAATTCTGGATGACTATAAGGCCTTGAGGCCATTTATATAATCTTGCATGCATGTGAGTTGTTGGGATACATTTGGGTATGTTGGACCCTTATATCAACCTTGAATTATAAGTTCTTAACTTATTATGGTGGATGGATGTTGCCCTAAGCATATTTGGTTATCACCTCTTTTCCATTGCTTAAGAAGTTGGTGTATTGCTCATTTGGTGTAATAGAGATGGTATAGAATGTTTTTTGATTATGAGGATTTATCCAATTTAAGGTTCTTGAATAAGTTTTAGAGAATCTCTTTAAAAACTTAAGTGACGGGTGCCGATTACTCTCAAACTCTTAAACTTTGAGAACCTTACATTGGTAAAGTCCCTTGAAGTGTTGGACCATCTCAAATATACTGAATTATACATTTTTAGGCTTTAAAACCATGTTCTATGTTTGGATACACTTGTAGCATTTCTGTACAGCTGTTGTCCAGGAGGGTCGCTCGAGCGATCAAGGGACCGCTTAAGCGGTACCTGTCTATGGCAGGTTCCTGGGCTGTTTGTAATCAAAAGCATTTTTTTATAAAACTATTTTAGGGTATGCTTGGGCATAATAACAGTAAGTTTTTATCATAATTACCACCAATGAAAGCTTTCTTAAAAATCATGACTTTTATGGTGATAAGAACTTGTATTTTTACGATAGAAAATGAATAAGTTAAATCATTATTCGCTTCCAGTTAGTGCATGATTCGGTCTATTTCTGGTTCACTTGGATTATGTTCATTTAAAAAGGTCAGGATGTGAAAGGAGAATTTTCTCGTAGAGGCTAGTATGATCAAGGGGATCGAGACCCAACAAAAAGGGGCGGACGTACCATCAGAAGGACGTTAGAGTAAGAAATAAAGATAATCAGGTTCTGGTTCTTCTTTGAGGGGATCACATTCATAGTAGTCATCAAATCCCGCATATTCTACTATTTTAGCTAGATGATGTGGTCATATTTATTATTCCTGTAGTCAACCAGGTAATGAGGAGAGTGAATATCCACAAAGAGGACCTCTTACTTGCCTTCAGTGTGGCCAACCGGGGCATTTTTGTCAGGATTTCCCTTATAAGGGAAGCACTCAGAGTATTGGTGGTTCATAGTCGGTTTAGCTTCTATGGGGACAACCGAGAGTATGGGATCGCGGTGGAATGAATCACGAGGAGTAAGAGCGAGTGCAAGCCTTTTGAAACCGAGTGCGGCTAGTAAGTTGTTACACGAGGTACCTTTTGCGATCCTTCGTTAGTGTGTTCTTTTGACATGTGCATCATTATGTTATTTGTGTTTTTCGTACGTAGAGCTTAAAAGTAGATGTGTAACGTCCTGACCCATTTATTTAAATAATTATAGACATTAACCTATTAATAATTAGAGGCAAAAAAGGGTTAAAATTATGAGATTATTTTTACAAATTTAATTGTTAAATTATATATATATATATAATAAAAATAAAAAAATAAAAAAAATAAATAGTAATAAACATGTATAATATTTGGCCGAAGGAGACAGACGAATCTCGAAGTTTCGAGAATGCCGTGTTGGACGACTTCTCTAGAGAGTTCAGAGAAAATTAAAAGTGCGAAACAAGGGCTCAGTTTCAGATTTGTTTCCGGAAGAGAGAGAGAGAGAGAGAGAGAGAGAGAGAGAGAGAGAGAGAGCTCTGTGAGAAGAAGACAACGACGGAGACGAAGCTAATGGCACCATCTCCGGTACGCCTTCAACGCCACGGTACGTCGCCGAGGAAGAAGAAGAAAGGAAAGAGAAAGCGCCAAAACATAGGAGAAAAAGAAGAAATCGGTGATGGCCAAGCGCCATCCACGGCAATTAGAACCACCAGTACCTCGCGCACCAGAGTTTTGAATCTCTGGCACTGATAATGCCCTCTTCTCTTCCATTGGCAACCTGTAAGATTTTTGCTCTCTCCTTCTCTTTGCTTGTTCGGTAAGTACAGAGGAACCGCATACTTTTAGTTCTGATTCTATTTAGTTGCGGTGTTGATTTAAAATTTTATTTGTACATTGGGGCTTCGATTGATCAATAGCACGGAGGAGGAAGATGATGAAGCTGAAATTAAAGACGATGCATCCCATGTGTTTGACAAAATGGCTGAAACCATCACCACTCATGGTCAGATATCCCTTGAACTAAGGCTTGCAAATTTCGACTCTGAGGTAGGATTCGGACTACTCTAACTCATTTTTATGATTATGTGTTGGATTTTATTAGAAATTATACACCAAAGTTGAATTAGCTCAACATACGATTATTCTTAAGATTTGAATTTCGAATCTTGAAGTTTACAAGTGGAATCATGCGATTGAAGGTTTGAGATGTCAATAATTTGAATTAGAACCTGAAGTTTAAATGATACCAATAGTCAGTCATGTACCATTGGAAAGGGTTTATGTTTTGGGAGTAGAATTAATCCCAAGTACTGTGGTCATAACTCCATTTGGGACATTAAATGATGTATTAAATTAGATGTGGGAGTGTGGTGGAAAATATTCAGTAATCATCATTCTTAGCACGAGATAAGCAAGCTGATTGGTAAGTGAATGTATTTAGTGCTTATTTAATATTGCTTTAATAATCACGGTTAAAGGAAAGGTAATGGAGTTAAAGTGGAGATACCTGAATTAGTATTATATGGCTGTGTGCATGATGTGGAATGTAAATTGTGATATTTGACATTGCATATGTTATGTTAACATGCTACACCCAATTATTTAGCTTGTAATTTGTTGTTATGATATTATGGTACGGTATAAAATGCGTAATTTGGGTGTGTAGAGAAATGGTTGAAATGTAACTGTAAATTGATTGTAATATGATAATTTATGGTGAAAATATTGATAATCTAGAATGAATATATATACATCGTATATTGAGTTGTGGAAATTGAACAATGGGTTGATATTTTATTGAAATAAATCTAAATTGAAATTAAGCATAAAACATATTGAAAATTTGGGTATGAATATTGAAGATGATATTGAATGTTGAAATTCTAACACTTAAACTTATTGGAGGAATCTACCTTGTTAAACAGTGGGTGTTTGATCAAATTTTGAGATTTAGAACCTAAGGATTGGGATTCGGGTATTTGCATATAGATTTGTACATTAAGAAAATGATACTAAATAATGAAATTACGGATTCCTCTTATAAATTATGATAAAATTACATGTTTTTTTGAACCTGGTTAGAAAATTGTTGCTCCTTTCAGCAGCCCGTAGCGCTTATGTTCTATGTTATTTTATTTGTTGTGTGGTTTAGACAGAAGAATTGAATATAATTGAATCAAGGATCCGTGATAGAACTTTGAAATGGTGAACTTTGATTATATAAAGTGAATGTATAAAACAAATTAGGGTTCATGGAAAATGATATTGGGAATGGGGTAGTGAATATAAAATTATTTATATTGACATTTGAATGTAGTATATGAAATTTCGTTGAAATTGGATCAACTTGAGAAAATGATCACAAATGTGAGTGATTAATAAAAGAAAGTGATGCATGTGTACATGAGTTATGTATGTGTGAGAACTTGTGAAAAAGTAAAATATTATAAATGATTCATATGATCAGAACTGAATCTTGGTATATGAATATGTGAAACATGAACATTTGAATAAATAACAGAAATCAATGACATGGAGCCATAAAATGGAAATGAAAACCTAATGATAATGTACATAAGAAATATGAATCCAGAAGACATGGGGCTGATATCGAAAACTAATCCATAATTTGGAGCATGTAAATGTCCTTCGGTTAAAGTTCGTAAAGTTGATTGTGACGGCATAGAGCCGATTTGATTGTGGGCATGGAGCCGATTTGATTGTGGGCATGGAGCCATTGTTGAGATCTCATGATACTGGGCACGCACGCGGGGTCCCTCGGTGAAAGTCCGTAAAGAAAGATTAATAATGAACTTGGATACTAAAAGACAAAAATATGATGATAAAATATGAATAAGAAGAACAGAAATGTGATTGCTTGAATTTGTTGTGAATGTGTGAAATTGATTGTGATTATATGGTGCGTGTATGTATGCGTAACGTTTACGAGTTAAGGTATGAGACTTAGCTTGTCTTCATTACGATACATGCGTGCGGGGTGTGTGTGTATTATTTCTAATGTGTTGGTTTTACAGAATTTGAATATAATTGTGTAAGTTAGAAGGATGCCTGTAATAGAATGACTGGGTAATATGAGGATTGTGATTTGTAAATGGAACAAATCAAATAAGAAAGTTTAAGGTTTTGATTATGCAAGTGCGAGGTAGGCTAATTTTACTAAAAGAATTTATTGATTCGTTAATTTAAGAATTTAATAGAGCACTTGCATAATCACTTTTATGTATCATGTTATTAAAGTAGTATTAGTTATTTTCCTACTCCGGGCTCAGCCCGCTTGTTTAACGTTTTTCAGGTAACAAAGTTCGTGACAAGAGAGATTTAAGTTTTCTGAGTTTGAAGACACAGCTTGATAGTTGCACATGACTTGCATGCATGTGAGGCACGTGAGATGCAAGGTACGGCGGTATACTTGGGTTTGGGATAACAAATTTTATTTTCAGAAAAAAAAAATGGTTTAGTTTGTTTTAAATGTAAAGTTTGTTGATAAATTCAAATAATAAATTTTAGTTTTCATTATTTAATTTTCCTTTTAAATATTAAATACATCTTAAAAAAAATCGGGGTGTTACACTTTTGACACTTGAAAAGCAAAGTTACAAATATCATTCAAAAGATCAAGTGCCACATAACAATGAATGGTTAAAGTATGTAAACTGATTAACAATTGTGTCAAGGAGATAAGCACACAAAAATGTCAATATGAGATATAGACAATGAAAGCCAAGACACTCCCTCATAAGAACCAAGAACCCAAGTATTACAAAAAATCTCCCTCTTGTTTTAATAGAACCCGAAACAACTCAAAGGCACATGAACAAAGACCACTTATGCAACACATATATTGACAAAAAAAATTGTTATAAACCCACACAACAAATACTAAACAAGGACTCAAACAAACCAAACTCCTCCTCAATCAAAAAACAAGTATCCTCCTTTTTTGTCACAAAAAAAACTTTTTGGTAGAGTTTTAAATTAAAGAACATGTACTATCTCGATGTATATTTTTACATGTTAAGTCAAATAGGCCAAAAACACACAACAAATAGAAATGATCTTTGATTATATATGGATGAACTTAATTAGTGTTAATTTCTATATAAACATAGTGAGTGCATGTCTTAAATGATTTCCAGACACCCGACTCAAATCCTGGATGAGATCGATATGGTTGAGTCACATTCACTTTTCAGATTTCAAAAATATCTTAAAGTCAAACCAGTTTCGACCCAAATTATTTTCAGAAATT
>JAULLG010004367.1:0-15037 GCA_035668355.1 Sarracenia leucophylla
GTTGGAGCACATTGCTTGTGTCTTGTGCTGGATGTTTGTGATTATTGTGTATGGTGGTTATATTCACCTGTTTGGGTCGTGAGAACCCTGTTGAGATTAAGGCAGTTATGGCCTAGATTTTTTGTGATGTTAGGTTCACTATTTGTGTACCTTGTTGACGGGTATTGTATATACCGGTGCTTTAGTTTTTGAACCTGTGGGGGAATAGGGAGTGAATTCTGAGCCTTTCGACTACCGTTGATATGTTCCGTGAGGTCGGTCCACGTTGAAGTGAGCCGTGGCGGTTGGGGGAAGTAGGAGATGACCAGGGCCTTCCGATCCACGTGGATTTGTTCCGTGGGGCTGCACGACCGAGGTTAGATTCGTTCGTTACTCCGAGGTCCGTTTCTGGTGTGTGTGTGTATGTATTTGTAGCGTAAAATTTACGAGCTATGGTATGGGACATAGCTTGTCTACTTTACGATAGTGGGTGTGTGAGTATGTACACGTAACTTTTACGAGCTATGGTATGGGACATAGCTTGTCTACTTTACGATGCATGGTGCTTAGTTTGGATTACGCGTGCATTATTCATTTATGAGTATGAGTTTGACATTGCCTACCATGGGTGTATATCTATATATATGTATGTACTCTCTACTTGAGTTGAGACGATAGATGTGAGATTCGTTTGATCGTACACTCAGTTATAACACGGGATGTGATAGTGGTGCAATCGTATTACATGGTCATACATTTTAGTTATGGTTCGAGGAGGTATGTATACTTATTTATGCTAGATACGCCCTTTTTGGTAAAAGGCTTGGGAAGTAGTCCCGTTATCCTTGTGGTGTAAACATTATGCTTGATTAGCATGCCCTTCTAGATTATATCTTGTTATAGATTAGTATATCCTTGTCATAGACAGTTGGTGGATAGTACTCTTTTATCCCTGTTAATGTTATCTCTATTGCTGATATCTTTGTCGTTTGTAGTTGTGAGCTTTTCAGGTTGGAGCGTGGTACAGACCGGATAAGTATGGGTGCTTAGACCCCTACGGGATAAGTTTTGGGGATAACCCCTTAGATCTTTTGTGAGAACTGAAAATGTGGAAACTGTTTTTATGGAAAAGGGAAATACTATCTTTTTAAGAAAAGTTTTCTTAAAACTAGAGCCATGTGAATACAGTTTTTCTTTAAAACTTGGAACGTGGTTCCTACTTTTACTGGTGTATGAGTATTCACATGCTTGGCTTGCATGTTTTGCTTTTTATTCAGTTGTTAGTGTGTTATCCTACATCCGTGGCTCAGCCACCCTAACATTTTTCAGGTTCTCGCAAGGATGGTTCTACGAGTTGAAAGCATGCGGATAGTTCCCTTTTAGTATTTCACATGCACCATGGTGGAGCTTATTATATTTGTTGTATAGCTCGTCTTTCTCTCTTGTTGGTTTTATTATCTGTTGGGTTGTACGGCCATATGGCCCGCTTTATATTTCGGTTGATTAGCATGTTGGTAGTAGCTTGCTTATTTCTCCTGGAGTTTATAGCAGCTTATTTATTATGGTTTTGTATGTGGGTTGTAAGTGCATTGGAGCCACCCACCTTGTATATTGAGGCTTGAGATGCATGTTGTAGCTTGGATTAGTTTAGATTTGTCGCGGATGCGGATTGTTGTTGTTTATGATGCCTAGGTGTTTGTTTACAGGTGGCTAAAATTTTGGATAGTGCCAAAAACAGGGGAAACTCTGCCAAAATTTTTAAAAATTTCGAGAGTTAGTTTATTTTGAGTTTAAGATGCAAGTGTGTTCTATTAAGATTTTTGATAATCTTATGGGATGTTTATTGGATTAAGGTCAGGACGTTACAGAGCAGGATTAATAGGATGATCAATTCTATACTGACTATATAAATTGACCCATATCCTATATTATCATGTATTTCACGAATTCTTAATCCCGACGTGATTGATCAAATCATGTTCAGATAATGCGCAGTGCTTTGAGTCACCAATGGCTGAGATTTCGATATTGAGATCAATATGACTAGTGGATTGGGTACTGTCGTTATTTGTTCGATGGTTGATAATTTACTAACGAAAACCACGTCCGATTTAGGTTGAGGAGTTCCCCCTCATTTTCTTTTCTTATAAGTTTGATCATGCCAAACCTGGCCGGTGGATTAGTTGATTCGACACATCAAAAGGATAAGTGGTGCGGTTGCGAGGATAAGAGGAAATTGAACCGTGTTGTCATTAACCTAATTCAATCACCAGGAATCCATTTCTTAAACGTAGGAAGATTTTAGTGCTAGTGATAATTGAAAACTCGAGACTTAATTCGAGTTAGAGCTGGGAGTTCAGTCAGGGTCTTTAATGGAATAAGTCTTGGTTCATGCAAGAAAGGATCTAACTCGGCGGTTGAATTAGGGACATCCGGTTTTCTCGTACGGTTAGCCCGAGTCCTATACTTCATCATGATCCCTCACGTAGCCCATTTATACGCACAGTTTATTTTTGAAAGGCTTCGGTTATTATTTAATTTAATTCGATCATCAGATTTTTCACCGGAACGGTCGAGGCATTCAATTAAATATACAAGGGTATTTTAGACATTTAACAATTGCTTGGATACCGAGGTAGCCGGCCATGGGGAGAGAACATGAGATTTTATATTTTTGTTAAGTATATATTCTTTTCCTTGTTTTATGGAAGGAAAATATGTGTGAATAAAAATATATGGTAGTTGTATATATATATATATTCTTTTATATATATAATTGGAGAGAGAATATTTATTATTATAAATAAATATATATTCTCATATTACAATACGGTAAGAATATATATATATTATTTACTTAATAATTAATATAGATATATATACATCTATATGGTGCATTAAGAGAGATATAATTATCCATAATTTCTCTCCCTCTCTCTCTCTCCATCCCCATCTATGGCCGGCCCTAGCCCTCTCTCTCTCTCTCTTATTTTTCTTGCAAAATTTTTGAGAGATTCAAGTATGTAGAAGCCAAAGGAGTTGATTCGGATCGGTACCCACACGTCGGAATCAACACGTGCACCGGGTTATACGTGAGAAGATCACTGGGTCTTCTCAAACGCACTTTTGGATTCTAGAAACTTTTCGATAAGTTTCTAAGAGGCATGATTTAATCTAAAAATCAAAAAGGATAATCGTTTTCATGAAAAATCACACGCGACTTTTTTACGGTCACGTCGCTGTTCCGCAACTATTTTCTGGCTTCCCCAACAAAAACATTGTCCTATGCCCCCATTTTGAGTCTCATGAAATAAAAGCAGCCTATTTTTTCGGATACCCAAATAATCTCCAAAAGACACCCATTTGAATTTTTGGGTACTGGAAAAGATATCGGGCTAAATAAGAGAAAGAATGGAAGACCAATGACTTTGTTGCAAATGACCAGAATGATTCAACATAAAAGCATTTATGCGACCTTTCACTAAAAGTTAGGCAATTGACATCTCTCATAATTGCCAGCAATGATGGTGAGGTAATGATACCACGTTGCAAGAATCCATAAGATCTGTTGATATTCTGATGCAATGATGCTGAGGTAATGACACCATATTGTAATTTTGGTTTCAGATATTTGAAACAGTGATGGTGATGTGATTACACCACACTGTGCTTACTGGTTCGACATACTCAGCGCTTGATATCTTTTCTTGTAGCCATTAATTTGGATGGCGCTATACACTTGAGCCAAGCCTATAAAAACTGCCTACCTAATATTACAACAAAAAATGAAGTCCAGATTGATCCCAAAAGATAATGTGATTTGAAGAAGCTAACTAAAATCGTTCTCAATAATCAGTGTTCCAATCATGAGATTCTGGGTCAATTTTCTTTGAAACTGCATTCCTCAGTGTCTAAGGTATGTGTGAAATTTTTGTATTACTATTTATCACCTCTAACACATACCTCGAGTGATATACATCATAGCCTATTTTTGAGAGAATTATTCGGAGTGAACAATCGGTGATATTTCAAGTCGAGATCTGGTTGCTTTAACGATTTGAGCATGATTGATTCAGAAGTATGCATGTTGACAACTATTAGGATTCACACACACACAACAGGTGCAAGGTTGAGAAAATTATAATGGAAATTTTACAGCTTAATGATTATTCGATTTAGAAGTCAAGGATATGAATGATTGTAATTCTATCTTTAAAAATTTTCAAGATACATATGAGAACCTATTAGGACTGGTCTGTTAATGTTTTTATTTGTGTTAATATTTTTTAGTGTTTATTATTCTTTATTTTTATCATTGCTCGAGGACTAGCAAAGTGTAAATTGGGGGTGTGATCGATACTTAAAAGTAATGATTTAATCATGCTATTTATATTAGGTTAGTTCCGAGATATTAATTAATATAGTATTTTTGTAGTATTTTTATGTTTAGATAGGTTTTCGCAAGACAATGCAAAACAACAACCAAACAACCAAACAAACAAAACAGGTTGAAAATTGAAGAAAAAGTCTAAGACTAAACAAACCCCGTCCAGACTCTCCTCACTACTATCCGAACTTTGATCGCCATTAGTATTGCGATGGACAGCTACAATTGTTCGGACTCTCCAACCGAATACCGTTCGGACTCTCAACCATTTCTATCCGGACGGATCATCACCAACACACTCCTAATCCAAGAAGGACTCCAACTTCCTAAGATCTATAACTAGACCCCGACCCCTAGCAGTTTTGACAATGTAGTTTAGTGACAAAAAGTTCCTCTTTTCTCTAAAATCACACTTCAGACCCCAACGAGCCAGTACTGTAAGGTCCGACCCTCGACGAGGAGCTGCCGACAATCGCCGACAACAACTTGAAGATGGTTTTCGCCACAACCATGCATGGCTAAGGTCACTCGTCTTCCTCAGATTATGATGAAGCCCGATCATGGTATTTTAGAAGTAGATTAATTTTTTGTATTTTATTTTATCTTTTTTAATTGGATTCGTTACATGACTACTTTATTCCACGACATATTTGCTCATTGAAAAATATTTCTTTTCTAAATAAATTAATATTGCATTTAAATTTTCTGTGATTGCATTAAATGTGCGCCGTATAACTGTGCTTATTTGTTAATCGAATATTAAATATGAGATAATCTATACCATGGATAAAATGAGTCATACTCCGGACGAGCCGTGCTGTAATCTTAGATATTTTTTTGGGTAAGGTATATAATCCTAGATTGGGTATGCTATATTTAAATTCGAGATTTTAACTGTAGAACTTGAGATATTTTATACTATTGACCAGACACATATTATACTACGGATAGTTCGTGATTGGTCTTAGATAGAATATGCATTGTTTGCATGTAAATCTATCATCTTGAATATCTATACTGGTCATGTCATGTTATGATTGAATCTAATTAAAAACTAGATAAAATTGGAATTAATTGAAACTAGAATTCTAGGTGAAGGTAGATTCTAACACGTGGTAGAACTTTTCTTTAATTAAATCTCTTTTTATTATCTGATAGCATAATTTTAGTTTAGTTAGAATTAGTTTTAGTCTATAATTCTTTTATACATAAAATCTAAGTTTTATTTTCTCAATTAAATTAAAAATATTTCAAATGATTAAATAATTTAATAAATCTTTATTGCCAAATCTTTTTCATGGGAATGATCCTGACTTACCACTAGCTACCTGTTAGTGACAAATCTTGGTATAAACTTGATATAAGATTACACGTACTTGTCACGTTGGAGAAGAACTCCTAAACTATCTCTGGGAGAACATCTCCATGACCGGTGCACAGACCCATCCAATCACGCTGCTCAAAATATGTCGCGAGACCTATGGGGGTAAAGCCAGTAATGTGAATGTTCCTCTTGGTAAGGACTTCGCGTGTGGAAATGATGTCATATGTATCCTATGCCGCATTAGTCGGTAAACAGTCAAAGGGCAAGGTACCCTTTTTTAGCCCCATGACTTTTTCTCATTGGAAGAGCCTCATCCTTTTATGAAGAAGACGAGGAGGCCAACCATGGTAAAACTCAAAATATGAGAAAATAAGATGCAAAGAAACGGAGCGAAGGCAAGGGCTGTAGCTAACGTTGGTGGATGACGGCCTGGAATGTACACCATGGCAAGAGCGACCAACTGCTAAGAATAAAGAGAAGCACTAGAGTGAGTGGAAAGGAACGAAGGAGAATATTGTTAGGATAGTATACTTAAAAGCCATGTTTTTATGTATTTTATTATCCGGGATCCTGGTATATTAATGAGATTCTATTTAGCTGAGAGCGGCGCCACCACCGCGTCTCTACCAGATGACTTTTGGTCCAATTTTTGGTTCAATTTCTTACTTTTCTTTGGATCGGGGTAGGATTCTGGACACTTAAATCTCATTTGTTGATATGAATTGTATATTTTTGCCAAAGCTCTTGCTAGTTTTGCTGAACGGAAATCGTGGGTCCAAACGTGAGCCCTAGTCTTCGATTTGAGTTTTGGATTACGAATTGATTATTGAACTATGAAATTGAACCTTGTATTAGCTATCCTAGCATGCTAGAATGACATCTGTGGGATCGATTTGGTCGTTGGAGAAACTAGGGTTCAACTTGGGAATTTTTAGGTTCCCTTATAATAGCCTTTGTATTTGGTTGATGGATTGTGTCATTGAATGGTAGATCATGCATCAGTTAATGCTCACCCTTGCATTCAATGCATTCATATCTTGATGTGGGGTCCCATGTGGATGAGTTGTAATGTGGATATGGCGGTTGGAATGGATATGGGTCGACCAAGCCCTCAAGCTTCGGCTTGCAAAATTGTGCTCGGATACAGAATTGTGCTCGGATACGGGTCGACCAAGCCCTCAAGCTTCGGCTTGTAAAATTGTGCTCGGATATGGAATGGTGTTCGGATAAGGGTCGACCAAGCCCTCAAACCCATCAGTTTGGAAATTGTGCTTGTACTGGGTCGACCAAGCCCTCAACTCATGGTTCTTTGAATTGTAAAATTGTGATTGAACTAGGTAGACCAAGCCTTCAACCCAATGGGTTGTAAAATTGTGCTTGAATGGGGTGTATGGAGTTGTGTGGAAATGAGGGTGGGCGCATCATCATGCATCATCGTGCATCATTCATTATGTGCTGGTTTTACTAAACCGAGAATGCAATAACATGAGTTTTAAATGAAAGCTTGATACGATCCACTTTTTTGTTATGAAATTTATATGTAGTCAGTGATGAATAACCACATGTTAGACTTGGGAATTATGAGTATAGACTTGAATTACCTAAATGTTTCTCATTATATGGTTACTTTATTTGAAAGCGGGCATGTGATATATAATTTTCGAGGAAAATTATTATGTTACTTTTATGGTTATGACATGTACATATCGCATCCCAACCTTACATATCATGATGTAGATTTATTTTGTCTATTATGCTGCTACTGGGGCTCAGCCTTCCTAACATTTTTCAGGTTAAGTGGGAATCACATGGAAATCTAAGCAAGGATGGGAAAGCAAGAGCTTTCAAATGCTAAGTCATTTATTTTAGCTTGTTTTCATTTCATTTTGGATGAATGTATTAAAATTTGTATTTCAATTTTTGTTCATGGATGACTGCATGGCCATAAGGCCATTTTTCCATTTAGTTGCATGCATGTGAGATACCGCTGGGTAGTAGCTTATTCTTTATAGATTTGCTAATGGGTTGCAAGTGCCACAAGGCCACCCTCTTTATATATTGAGATTTGAGATATATGTTGGCTAGTAGTTCTGTTGTGTTGGAGATCGGCTTTGTTGTAGCATATAATAGCTTAGTTTTACCGAGATTTAGGATTTTTTGTTGCTCAGATTATATACGTATCTTGTTTACAGGTTGTCGATAACTTGGGATAGTCCAAAAACAAGAAAAACTCTGCTGAAATTTTTCAAAAAGTGTTATAATATTTTACAACATTTTAGAGTTTCTTAACAAGAAAATATTCTTATTTTCTTAAATTTGCGATTTAATAAATAAAGACTCGGCATGAGATTCGATTTCTGGATATCTCTTATTTAGTTTATTTATTATCTGGGGTCAAGACGTTACAATACCAGGTCTGGCCGACATAGTCCACTCGAGCGCACTTACCATCGCTCGAGCGGTCCCTGTCCAGCACATTTCAAAAATTTAAAAACGGGGACCCATCCTTGGTTCAAACGGCACCAAACTTGGTCCAATACTCAGGAATAATTTTCCGGAGACACCAAAACAAGCAGCGTAACCATCAGACCCCGAATCATCGATAAAATTTAATTCTTTTAAAACTTTTAACGGGTTCCTCAAAAAAATTAGCATATACCGGTTTTGAATTAAAACTTAAAAACCGAAATGATTAATGATTACACGATCCAAATCTTTCCAAAGCTTGCTAAATAACCTCAAACCTTAACATGAACATACCTAAGAGGGTCAGGTTGTTACATGCACTTGAGTTGAAACCTCTCTCGAGCTCCCTTAAATACATCTTTTTGGAACCCAACAATACATTGCCGGTCATTATTGCTTCAGAATTATCATCTATGCAAAAAAATAAATTGACTGAGGTTCTTAAAGCACATAAGGGAGCCCTCTATCTGCATGCACTACATCCACAGCGAGGAAGATGCTAAACTAACTCGAGAGATGCAGCGGCGGCTCAACCCCAACATGAAGGAAGTGGTAAAGCAAGAGGTGGTAAAATTGATAGATGTATATATTATCTACCCAATTTCAGACAGTAAGTGGGTGAGCCCAACTCAAGTTATACCCAAGAAATCTGGGCTCACTGTGATGCTTAATGATAAAGGAGAATCTATCCTAACTTGCACTATCAAGGGTTGGCAAGTTTGCATCGACTATAAGAAGCTAAATGCCATGATAAAGAAAGACCACTTTCCTTTGCTCTTCATTGATCAAATCTTGGTGCGTTTAGCTAGCCAAAGCTATTACTGCTTTTTGGATGGCTACACCGGCTATAACGAAGTACAAGTCTACCCCGAAGACCAAGAAAAGACTACCCTTATATGTCCTTTTGGCACATTCACCTACTGGTGCATGCCTTTTGGATTATGTAATGCACCAGCCATCTTTCAAAGGTGCATGATGTCTATCTTCTCTGACATGGTAGAGAAATTCATTGATTTTTTCATAGATGACTTCTCCGTGTTTGGTTCTTCTTTCGAAGATTGTCTCATAAACCTAACATTAGTGCTTAAACGATGTCAAAAGATAAACCTGATGCTTAGTTGGGAAAAGAGCCACTTCATGGTCCAATAAGGGATTGTGTTAGGACATATAGTCTCCAAATGCTGAATAAAGGTTGATAAAGCTAAAGTCGACCTAATCTCTAAACTATCACCATCCACAATAGTGAGGCGGATTCGTTCGTTCTTAGGCGACACCGGTTTTTATAATCAATTCATCAAAGACTTCTCAAAAATCTCTAAGCCCCTATGCGATCTTCTTGTTAAGGAAGCCACCTTCAACTTTGATGAACACTATTTGTGTAGTTTTGAACAACTAAGGGATGCTCTATCCATAGCACCAATCATGTACTTGGCCCATACCGCTCGAAATGATGTGTGACGCCTCTGATTATGCTGTTGGAGTTGTGCTAGGCCAAGGAGAGAATAATGTCCCTCATGAAATTTACTACGCTAGTAAAAACTCTAAATGATGCTCAACTATATTAAACAACAATCGGGAAAGAGCTATTGGCTGTTGTCTTTGCCCTAGACAAATTCTAATCGTACCTACTGGCATAAAAAGTCATTGTACACACTGACCACGCTGCCCTAAAGCACCACCTTTCCAAGAAAGACACAAAATCCCGACTGATTTGCTGGATCCTATACTTACAAAAATTCGATACGGAGATCCGCAACAAGAAGGGAACTGAAAACTTAGTGATCGATCATCTCTCTCGACTCCTAGTTCAGCCTTCTAAGGACCACGTGCCAGTAAGAGATTCGTTTCTAGACGAACAACTTTTTGTGGTCTTCACCACCCAATCACCCTGGTTTGCAAACATTGTTAACCAGATGGGTTGGGATCTTTAGGAGTAAAATCTTGTCAGCAAGATATCACACCATTTGGGTTCGATCATGATACAAAATCTAAGTTGGGTAATGGAATTATGAACTAGCAATCCCAATTCTTGACTTCTTTGGGATTTTTCAAGATATGGAAATAATGGGTCTTGGTGTGTGTAGAGGTATTGAAGTTTATTCTGTTATTTAATTTTTCTTTCAATAATAATAATAATAATAATAATATTCATAAAACTATTATTTTAAATCAATACTAATATAAAAGAGATGAAAATATATATTAATTTAAATTTTTGGACATATTTTTTTAGACAATGATGTATAATAGGAAGTGGAATCCATCTGGTTCTTCTTTAATGGGTCTATTTAAGTACTTGATTATTCTTTATTTACTGTATTGGAAATTGTATCGCTCAGAGAACACTTGGAATACCAGTTTTCGGTTTTGAGGGTATTGAAACATGGTTTTGAGCACATGTTTTTGATAAAGGTAAAGTTAAAATCAGATTTGATTGAGATATTGTGGGGGCACGTGGGTCCCTTAAAATACTTTGTTTTATGTAAAGTGTGGGATCTTCTTCGGATTTTATACCCCGTGTCGGGCTGCTAGCTGGATATCATATCATTGTAAGGCATTGGCTTGTAAAAGAATCCATTTTGGGAGAAGTTTTGGGAAATAGAGGCAAACATGAGAGACGGGGAGGAGGGTTCTCAACTCTGGTCTCGACACATCATCGTCTCCTACCATCATTCCCTCTCAATCCTGTGGCGATAGTACATCACATCATCCCACCTTCTATCCACCTCAGGCGCCGTCTCCGATGAACCCGCGACGATCACCGTCCATATCGATCATCTACAGTAACCCCTTTCTCTCCCAGTCTCAAGATCTCCAACTCAAGCTTTTAAATCCCCATTCGTCTCACAATTCTTCCCTGTTCTAGCATTATTTTTCTATTATGCAAATCACTAATTTTTTGGTTCTTCTTGATTGCGTCGATTGAGCCGCCAAGCACCACGAGCCGTCTATTAACCACCGTCCGTCGAACCTCCCTGGTTCACACCTTCTTCACCCAGCGCTGTCGTGAGCCCCCGTTCGGTAACACTGCTCTTTTCTTCCTTCATTTCGGCTCTCTCTCTCTCTCTCTCTCTCTCTCTCTCTCTCTCTCTCTCTCTCTCTCTCCCCCAATGTTCACATATGGAAGATCGATTCCTCTGATTCAAGTACTGAGATTTCGCTTTCCTTCTATCCTATTAACTATTTCTTTAGCAATAAATTAGTAACTTAGTTTACTAATTGGCGAAGTAATTTGCATAGAGAAAATCTACACAAAAGTTGTTAATCCATGCCTAAATCAAGCTTTAGTTCAACATAAGAAGAACAATAAACATTATACGAAACTGTCTTTTCTGGACACTCAGTTGCTTAAAATCGTATATTTTTGGTTCTACATTGGAAAAGATTTTCTGATTGTTCAATTCTGTTTCAGGAAGTATAGGGCCTCATATTGCTTTACCTATCTAGTTCTCAAGTACCCCATTATCACTCAAATGTTCTAACTTCTAATTTATGGACACATATTCCATGATTTATGTTCTAATTTCGGGACCTCAGAAAATTGAAACTAATGCCTCAGTTGGACTACCTGGTGAAAAAGTTGGTGTAAAATATGTGACTAATTATATATTTTAATAGAAGAACCAAGATAAGTGATTAAAATATGATTAAAATTTGAAAATTCATGTTCATTAAAATAAATTAAATATTTACAAATAAAATTTTCTTATCTAGCATTTTACGTTACTTGTGAACCTTTGTACAAAAATTTAAATTAAGAGTTTAACGAAAAAATACAATAACAGTTAAATTAGTGTTTTCATCTAAGGCTTAAAAATAATAATAATAATAATAATAATAATAATAATAATAATAATAATAAGCTAAAATAGCTTCCTATTAATAAAATTTGATCAAAATATGCCTCAATAAAAACCAATCAAGAGTCGAACATTTTCTAGTACCTTACAAACTGAAGAGATTAGCGTCCTACGCTTACATTAGGCTTTATTTTTGATAGGTATTGGGAGTTTGCCAACGGGAGTGTAGTCTTGGGCTCTAAAACGAAGAATTAACATCTTTTGCTAAATATAAGGTGATAGTACTTAGCAATTATTTTGAATAATGCTTGTGAACCATGTTTTAAAATGTATTGACAGCCAAGTTTTGAACTATGTGGATGTTGATGGATGGCATGTATTCTTCTATTTAAATGCCATGATATCTTCATTTGGCTATCTATGTTTCCTGATGAAAAGCATATGAATTTTTGAAAATTTTATAATGTCATCCATGCTATGATGGTTTTCAATGGGTATGTGTGTCTTTTGAAAAGCATATGTGGTTGGAAACGAAGAATTTTAGAAATATTGTCACTGTTATTATTTTGTTCCAAAATGCCAAGTTACATGGGTTTCCGGACCATTAATATCTCGTTAGGGGAGGTTTCCTAACTATGAGTTTTATGTTTTCCCTATAGGGGTGGTTTTTCCCGTTTAGCGGAGGTTTTCCCATTTAGTGAGGTTTTTTTTGCCTTTAAAGGCATTTCGGGTATAGCCCGAGTTATAGCACATACCACTCGTGCTTGATGGAGAGCGGCCTTCATTCCATCATGTTGCTATCCGTGCATTGAGAATTGAGGCTATGGTACCGTCAAAACTCCCAGTCGTGGGGTTGACGACTACTTGGACACTATTGGGTATATGTATGGAAGGTGAGGATTTATTAAAATTGTGGCGATTGTGCCAGGAACTCTATTTTGTGAAATGAGTAAGCAGTTTATAAACTCTAAAAAGTATGTGACATTCTTCTTAAACATAATATTTCATTATCGTTTGTGACGGAATGGCTATTTAGAAAAGCATTTTTTTGTACTTGGAAATAAATGATTTCATATCTTTACATTGTATTGTTCATTATAATTCTAAGTGTACTCTTCTGTAACCTTTGTGGTTGCAGATGGCATGGATGGCTAGAGTTTTGGTCCACCACAGTTGTCATCACGTAGTTCTGAGTCCCAAGGATAAGGGAGTTTCCTTTTGTGATGTTTTTATAAAACAGAATGGATGGATTGTTGGACATGTTTTGTAACTTTATTAAAACTCTTGTTTTGATATCTAATTATAAATGCTTGGTTATGTTGAAATTAGAGAACTGGAAAAGATGTTTCCTCTTGTCTAAAAAAAAAATTCAGCATAAGAACTGTTTCTTAAGACATAATCAAAATCTTAATACAGGTTTAGTGACAATCTCTTGGGTGGGGTGTGACACATACCCTCACCAATCCACCCCACTCATTGCATGACCATCATCCTCACCACCACATAATAATGTTCCCTCCTACATGGACATTATCTTCACACCCAATACCCTTTCACAACCCCTGCTCAACAACCGCACACTAACTCTTACCCTCCTCCTAATAACCAAACACATCCCAGTCTACCCTCCAAATCCATCACAGACCCCACCCACAACCCCTATTGCCCCCACTAAATACATAACCTCCCATAGCCTATCACATTTTTATTTTCTTTTTTCTTTTTATGTATTTTTTTTATCTTTCTTGGTTTTCTTCTCTCACATGGGAGAAGTTTGTTAACATAAAGTGTAGTCCCTCAAGCCAATGGCCCGTACTTTTTATTCCCACAAATGTAATTATCAATAAAATTTTAGCAGTATTCTCTTCATATTTCTTGTTATATTAATTTCTTGTCATCACTGATGCATGGCTTAGAATTTAGTATTCAGATAATATTCGACATTTAATTCTGGTGCAAAAAGGTAAAAATTATGCTTCCTTTTATGTAGTTATATATTATCTTTTTTCCATTGAGTACATTGAAAATTTTAAGTTAGGGGTAGAATTAGATCGTAAAATTTCTATTCCTCTTAGGAAATTATGAAAAATTTTTAGGGCAATTGCATGTAATTTGAAAATTTTAAAAATAACATTGTAGGTTAAAAATTTCCGATGAGATAGCATGGATTAATTTTTAAATTACAAAATTTGATTGATAATAATCAAAACTGGATCACTTGGTATTATTTTGTGCACTCGATTAATTGGATACTTGCATACTAATGAAAATTGATAGCAAGGATGGTTAAACATACAGAAATTGAGGAGACTTAATCCTTACTGAGCTTTTGAGACGTAAATGTTTATTATGAGAGAATTAATACATTTACTCGTAAATGATATTTTTGTCTTCAACCATATTTGTTTTGAATCTTGCTATCTTTATTTTGACTGAAAATTGGAAATAATTCATTACAGTAAGCTTCTGAAATATTATATTAAACTTTTGGAAAGGATATTAGGCTATAATTCTATTTTTAAGCATGTTCATTCTTTTTTCAAAACTGTTGCGATAGTGTACATAAAAGTCATGCTTTTATATATTTTATCTTTGATCCCTGGTATATTAATGAGAAACATTTGAGAGGTTATTGCATTTATTGTTTCATATACAGGTAGGATCACAATTGCAATGGACCTGGAAAATCCATTGGTATGATTGTAGCACATCATTATATTATTTGGTCTTGGCTGGGTCGAGCGGCTCGGATTCCGGTCTGTGAATTCGATGTTTGAGCTCGAAATGTTAGTACACTTGGAGTATATTGAGCGTGTAAGGACCTGATCCTAGATTATACGTGCGACGTCGTTAGGCACATTTTGGGTAACATTGGACCGGGTGCTCGATGACCGTTTCGAGTTTTAAGCTTTAATTCGAACCGGGTTCATTTGGTTTTTTCTGAGAAACCGGTTAAAAGTTTCCAAAGAATTAAATTTTAATGTCGATTCGGAGTCCGATGTTTGCGCCGTTTGTTTTGTTAGCTCCGTAATATTTTTCTTAAGTGTTGGGTAAAATTTGAGAAGATTCGGAGTAGAAACG
>JAULLG010005450.1:0-15010 GCA_035668355.1 Sarracenia leucophylla
CAATTCACCCCCCTCTTGGGATTACACATGCACTAACATTTCCTTTTTAGTGGTAATACACGTAAGTTATCTGCCTCGTTCACATTATTAGTAGTAATAGAAGGGTGTAAAATGTAAAGAGTATTCTCCAATGTACCATGACAGATAAATTTTTTCCAATTATAATATTGCAATAATAGTTATAAAGGAAATAGAATATCCATCATTCCCCAAACAGGAAACTGAAACTAACTTTTGCCTGATTTTGGGTACATATAAACTATTTCTTAACACTAAATGCTTATTTCTACTAAAATCCAAAATCACGTCTCCCACTGCAGTAGCAGAAACCTGGGAGTCATTACCCATCCGCAGATAGACCTTGCCCTCTCTAAGCTGTCTGATCACTAGGAACCCCTACAAAGAATTACAGACATGATTAGTGGCTCATATATCTACACACCAGGTTTTCATAGATACAACCGCTAAACATGATTCCGCAACTAAAGAAAAGGAAATATATGTAGCTTGCTTGTTCTTCCATTTAGGACAGTCCATCTTCTAGTGCCTGGACTTTTGACAAAAATAACACTTACCCTTAGACGCCTTTACCTTCACCTTGGTACATGATGGCTTAACCTTCCCAACCTTTCGTGCATTTCCATGTTGCTAACCTTTCTTTTTCTTCTTTCCACCTTTTGGCCTAGAAGATGTAGCCTTTTCAACGACAAATGCATGGGCTGACTTGTGGATAACACCTTTCGCTGCCTAAAGTTCCTTCAACAATTATGCCTGAGAAAAATCGAGTTTATTCATAGTATAGTTGAGGTGGAATTGCTGAAAAGAATCAGGCAATGACTGGAGCACAATATCAATCAGGGTTTCACCATCGATTTCGGCTCCAAGGACCTCTGGCTCGTTAAGAAAACCAATCATCTTCAAAACGTGGTCCCTAACAGGTGTACTCTCAGCCATAGTCGTATTCATGAGCGCCCTTATGGCCACTTGCCTAGCTGCCCGACCTTACTCACCAAACATTTCTGTCAGGTTAAGCATGATCTCAGAGGCTGATGTCATAGACTGATGTTGGCTTTGTAATACGTCGAACATAGATGCCAACATGTAGCAAGTTGCCATACGATCAGCCTTCTTCCACTGCTCATAATAATCTACCTCCTCTGCAGAAGATTGATTATTGGGAGCGGGAGGACAGGGTTCATTAAGCGCGAACTTATAATCGTCAGAAGTCAAAACAATATCGAGGTTCTGTTTCCATGTTATAAAGTTTGGCCCAGTTAACTTGTGTTCTTTTGAGAATTACCGCAAGTGGATTGAAAGATCCTATTATTAAATCCTGAGAAACGAAAGAGAAATGTTTTTAATTCTTCGAAAAAATCATGGTCCCTTAACCTTTTAATTTTCAAAGAATTATTGGCAGCCCGAAACCTTTGTGATTAATCAGGCTACGTAGTGTGAACGCCTACTAATCAATCCCTGTCCGGACAGGCATATCAGTCGACTAATTCCTCTTGGAAAATATCACAACAAAAAACAACTCACCCAGAGTCACATCAACTAATTTGGCCATGTAGTGTGGACGTACAACAGTTAACGAACAAAGGACTAACATGTTTTTATTTCTTGATGTACTCCAAGTAATTAAATAGCCAATAAGTTTGGTCCTCACAAATAAAAATAGTAACTACTTTGGGAGGATATTTCTATTCACGGGTTAAGTGTATAACCATCACACTTAATTTGAAAATCTCAAGTCAAAGGCCCGGGCCCGGTGTGAACGAACCTTACTTTGCATAACTTTCATATTAACCCCTATCGGGGATTCGTTCCAAAGATACCATGATTCTAGCCCTTCCTTAGGGAGACCGGTCAAGCGGGCACGCGAGTTAAAATAACTGAAAGTACTGTTGTGAATCGATAAACTAATCTATGGAGGGGGAGGGGATAGGTTAGGAGCCGATAAATTAAAATTATTCAACCTTAATTAATTATTTATCTAACTTAACATGATAGGAAGTTAAAGTTAATAATTAAAACATCGACATAAAGCTATAAAAAGCTACAATCATCCAACAACCATAAGGAACACACGATATACGTTGAAACCCTAGGGAAGCTCCCTGGGATGAAAACCACGGCACCGACACACGGTGGAAACCATGCATTATAAGCCAAAAGGTTTACAAGATAGACAGAATAGGAAACACCCGTAACTCCCGATAAAAAACCTATCTTCTAATCTTAAGAGATCAGCCCAGATCCCCTTGTTGACTCCAAAGTTATGATAGCTCCCCCTCTAGCATTCTATGGCTATCACCATACCCAATCCAAATAGAGGTTGTGAGTAGCATGAGGTCTACGGGAACTAGTCCCGATCTCCCTATCAGAAGAGGGCTCTGAGATATCTCGGCCTAGTGGGCGCGTTCAAGCACATTATAGGTGGAAGGTCGTGGGATGATGATAAGAATGATAACTAAGATGAACTCCTAATGACTGTTAGGATAAGGAAATCTACGGTTATGACTTCAAGTGTGGTCAAGTTACCTATCCTACGAAAGGTAAGAACTACGGCACATCGGAGGGTGGTTGTATTGGAGGTTTCTCCGGAACTACTAGCCGAGAGACAAGAGTGTGAGACTATAATAAGTCACACGGTCTCCAATTACTACACGGCAAGACAACCGAGCCTAGGGTGGTGAAACTAATTCAAGTCTCAAAACCTATGGTTATTCTAACAAGGGGTTCCTCAACCAACATACTATTAATGCAATACTTAAAAAAAGTAAAGACATGTAATAACTATGATAGATACATCATATAGAACCTAAGAAAAATCTATACCTAACATGGATACACAAATATACAACCTTAAAGGAAGAAGGAGGATGTATTACCTTGGGTTAATGATGCATCACAAGGTGTTGATGGTGGGATCCAACACCAAGGCTTGAGGAAGCCTAAGAGGCAATAGTAGCTCCTCCATGAACCGCCAGAAGGCTGGGAGAGGGGATTCTCAAAAACCTAACGGCTGGTATGAAGTGTATATATAGAATAATACACTGGCACTCAATCGCTCTTCGAGTGCGCCACAGGCCCTTTAACACGTTCGATCGCTATTCGGGCGTAGTTAAAGATGACAGGCTTTTTCTACCCGCGCCAATGAGAATCATTAGGGTTTTACCGCTGAGCTCGATTGCTCTTTGGGCGAGCCGCTAGCGCTTGCAAAACCCAACTCTTGGCAATGAGGAATCAAGACATTAAACAAGGCTGCTCGAGCTCTCTTCGGGCTCTCTTCGCGCGCCTCAATGTCTCAACTCTCGGCTTATCGAGATAGGCACATTTAAATATTTTCCGCTCCATACTGCATGAGCGTTCTACGAACGCTCCAGGGTGCTGCAAGGGGTTGGAGCCCCTTACCACGCTAGTGCCCAGAATTCATAGTAAGTCATGAATTCTCTAAGGCAACATGAACACAACCTACCTATATTATATATGAGATGAATGCATACGGGTGTGTGTATGTGAGTGCCATAGACCTGTAAGGATCGGAGCAGGCTTGCTGAATGTGAGTAGGACGAAAAACCTAAATACAAACACCCAAAAACCCTAAACCCAAAATAAAAGGTACAGACACAATGGTTTTATTTTACTCAACCCTGGAATAGCCAATATACTAACAATTACATCTCCAACGAACGTGTGATGGAGACCGTAGGATTTATCTGTGACTAAATCTTTCCCACGCTTAATATTTTGAAACCGAGAGTTTTTCCTTTTGTTTATTTTTAAAACATTAAACAAAATTTCTAATTATCATATTAAAATTAAATCCGATTTTAATCAATTAAAATTTCATGTTTAATTCCATTAAAACAAACAAAAGTTTTTCCTTATTAATTGTGTGAAAAGAAATTAATTACCAAGGTTTTCTTAAGAAAAATACCCTAATTAATTATCTATTTATTTTCCATTTTAAAAATTGCTTAGAATTTTTATTTTATTAAAACTATGTTTTCTAATATACTCCCGATTAAAATCATGTCTAAAAGAAAAAATAAAAATTCATCCACGTAATTAAATAAAACAAATAAATAATTAATTAAATTAACAACAAAATAAATAAATATAAGTCGTTATGATAGGGATCCTTTATTTAATCTTTTAATTTGACGGTCTCGGATTAAAAATTAAATGGCTAGGGTTTTGGAACCCTAAACGAGCCGTTAATGACTCGATCTTCTTCATTAGCCCCCGAACCACCATCACAACACCGTACGACCACTAGAACACCAGAAAAAGTCTAAAAAAGAAGTCCTAAACAACCGTAAGGTGCTGAAACTGCTGCTGTTTGGGCAGCAACGTGCGACCGACTTTCAACGACTGTTTGGTCGTCTTCCCGTCACCTTTGAAGTCCCCAAAAATTACTGAAGTTAGACAACATCCAGAATTTGATTAAGGCCAAAAATCGCATCCATAATCGAAGCAGAAGTGTCCTAAAAAGAAAAATTCGACCGGGGCATCACTGTACACGATGGGATACTACAACATCAACTTAGGAAAAATTTTCAGACCCCTTCCCTTCATTGCCTTGCCACTATCCAACCACCGTTGGAAAGCTAAAGGATTGAAATTATTTCTAGCAGAAAAATTGCATCAAAAAATGTACCTAAAAGCTCCAAAAACAGAGCACGAAGCTGCCGGCAGTGTACTGCCCACACCTCCTGTTGCCGCCACCCTATAGTCCTTTTCTGTCTCGTTTTTGACCTCCGTTTTGTGATCCAATTTACAAGAATAATCCAGAAAAATAACTTGAATGAAATTAAAATTACATCACAAATCCTATCTCCACGTAGGAGGCGTACAACCGATCTAATCTCGATTTAAAACCCGTCGAGATACACTGTTAAAAGCGATATAAAGTTAACCATTCATTCAAACCATTATAGATCTGGATCATAACGAAGTGTGCTACAAAACAAAGGTTAGAACACATGTTTTTCTTGAAAAACACAGTCGGTTCTGATACCATTATCGGAGCCACGCATTGGAAAAGTCTAGAAAATCGACGTCGTGACCATAAAAATGACATGGTGCGCTTTTCGTGAAAAACTAATTATCTATTTTAGGTTTTAATTCGAAATATACCTCCAAAAACTTGTTGTAAAGTTTCTAGATCCACGTTACGAGACAAGACCACCTTGCAACCTTCCCGCGTCTAACCTGACGCGCTACAATGATCACGGAGTGTGGGCACCATATCCAGTCGAGACCTTCTTCTTGTTCTTGGTTTCTTCTCACACAAGATCCCTCAAAGTTGATATTTTTATCTCAATATGAAAATCTCGGCCATTGGTGACTCATAGTATTGCGCATTACCTGAACATAATTGGATCAATCACGTTGGGATTAAGAGTTCGTGCAATACATGATAATATAGGATGTGCATCAATTCATGTAGTCATTATAGAATTGATCATCCTATTGATCACGCTCAATATACTCCAAGTGCACTAACACATCGAGCCCAAACAACAAATTCCCAGACCGGAGTTCGAGCCATTCGACCTAGCCAAGACCAACTACTATAACGATGTGCTACAATTGGTCCAATGGATTGTCTGGTTCCATTGTGATTGTGAGCCTACCTGTATATTCTGTTAGAATCTATGACCCGATCTTCTGCGCTTCATGCACCGAATCAAATACTGGACAGAATATACAGACTATGCAATTACACATTATACGTTCAATAAATATGAAACAGTAAATGGAAAACCACTCAATTGCTTTCTCATTAATATGACAGGGATCAATGATAAAAATACATAAAAGCATGACTTTTAAGTACACTATCATAACATTTTCCTTGGTGCCACGAAGATCTACGATGTAGTGTACGCTTCTTTGTTCACATATGATCATAATCGGAACCTTATTTAGTCATTTTGTGAACTTTAGTATCCTTCGACGATTTCCCTCTATATTTCTTAGGGCGAATTATCCATCTCTTTATGGGACATCCGTGTAATTTTTGGTTCACTGATCCGTGGGAGTTTTTACGAAGAAGTCATTCCACCTACAGCATAATTACTGGGATCTAAGGAGAGTAACAATTCACCTCTTCCTGTAAGCTGAGTGCATCTACTTTTGACCTTGATTGTTGGAGACTTTCATGTTACCTCCATTTCTTTTTGATTCAACCACCACAAGAAAACGATTCTTTTTTCTTTTTTTGGTATGACTGAACTTGAAATAAAATTTTAAGCTACCTACGTAACCAAAGTGGGGTCAAGTCAAACGTAGTTCAATTCTTTTTGTTTATCGTTCACAGGTCAAACTCATACGGGTCAAGAGTAACATGCAGTTAAGGCTTGTGCATTAAGGAGCATTTTTGTCATCTCAAGGACAATATCATTTTAGGAATTTTTAATTGGTGGGCCCAACTCTTAAGCCGTCTTCAGTAACCAACTTGTAGTACCCATTTAAGTACACTTCTTGAATCATGTATGGTCCATCCCATTTGGAAGTGCATTTATTTTCAATTCGATGGCTAATGATAATTGGACTTATCAACTCAAGTACCAGGTCTCCATTCTAAAAAGATGGAAGACGGGCCTTTTATTGAATGCTCTAGAGAGACGAGCTTGATAGCATTCCAGGCATTGTTATGCTTCTAACCTTTTCTCATCTAGTGCTTCCAATTCTTCAAGGCACATACAAGCATTCTCTTCATCACTAAGGCCTTCCTGAATGGAAATTCTCAAAGATTGTACTTGGCATTCAAGGGGAAGAATTGCTTTGACCTCATATACCAATACATAAGGAGTAGCTTGCGTGGATGTTCGATGAGCAGTTCGATATGCTCATAGAGCTTCTCTAATTTTCTCATGCCAATCTCTTTTTGACTTGGCTAACACTTCGATATGCTCATAGAGCTTCTCTAATTTTCTCATGCCAATCTCTTTTTGACTTGGCCACCACTTTCTTTAGCAGATTACAAAGGGTCTTATTGAATGCTTCTACCAAACCATTTACAGGTGCGCTATACATGGAAGACTTGTGATGTTTAAAATTTTCACAAAACTTACTCATCAAGCTATTGTAGAAAGGCTTTCCTTAATCAGTCATAATGTAGCGTGGCATGTCGTACCTGAATATGATATTGGTGCGGATGATGTCCACCACAGTTTCTTTCTTTACTTCTCTTAATGGCACAGTCTCAGCACATTTTGAGAAATAATCAGTGGATGCCAAAATGTAGAAATGACTAGCCGAAGATTCCGTCATTGGTCCAACTACATCTAATCCCCATGTATTGAAAGGCCAAGGTGGTTGTTGAATGAAATTGGCATGGAACTGGTAAGATTGACACCTTTTTGCATACTTTATGCAATCTTAACCATGGTGGGCCAGTAATATCCCATCTTTTTTTATTCAAAATTGGAGTCTGGGACCTAATTGGTCTACACTACAGATGCCAGAATGAGCTTCTTCCAAGGCTTGTGTTGCCTCAACTTCGCCCAAACAACGACGGAACAATCATTCAAATGAACGACGATAAAGTGTCTTTCAAGTAGATAAATCGTGAAGCATGACACTTATATCAATAAGTGGTTGCTGCCAATCCTCTTTCTCAACTTCGAAATTTGATTTGGCATTGATGTCTCCCTCGTCGGCTTCCCCACTATCCAAGATCGAAGGGATCACCCATCTTCTACATACTGGTATTTACGTCTCTTGGTTTGGAAATGAGAGTATAGATGCAAGCCTTGCAAGTGCATCAACCTACCTATTCTTGTTTCTTGGTACATGCTCGAAAGCAACATCATCAACCCATTCTATTAGGCATGTCGCATAATCATGATAATGCACCAATTCTGGTTTTCTTACTTCATAAGTATTTAGAATTTGATCAATAATCAACTTTGAGTTCCCATACACTTTAAGATACAGTTGTTTCGTGTCGACGACCATCTCCAAACCAAGAATCAGAGCTTAGTATTTAGCCTCATTATTGTGCACCAATGGATAAGAGTGAAAGTGTAGGGCAGCACGTCCCCTTCTAGTGTGACAAACACTATACCGGCTCCCACACCATCTTGATGAGCTGCTACATCAAAATACATCGTCCACGATGGTCGTACTTTGACAAATAACACATCTTCATCTAGAAGTTCTTCTGAAAGCTGCCACTCAGTAAGGATAGGATGATCAATCAAAAAGTCAGCTAAAGCTTGCCCTTTAACAGCCTTTAGAGGTACGAAAGTAATTTCAAATTCTTAAAGAATAATGGACCATTTTACTAATCTGTCGGCCAGGATTGGTCTAGATATGATGTATTTAACATGGTTAGCTTTGGAGATTAGCTAAACTAAATGCACTTAAAAGTAATGATGTAGCTTAAGAGAGAAAAGACTAACGCTAAGAATATCTTCTCAATTGGTGAATAGTTGAGCTCGTTAGGCATCATTTTCCTACTCAAGTAGTAAAGGGCATTCTCTTTTCCTTTGTCATTTTCTTGAGTAAGGAGAGCCCCTTTCGATAATTCTTGTGCAGTAATATACAAGGTCAGTGGTCGTCCAAGGATATGAGTAACCAAAACATGAGGTTTTTTTTTCAGATATGTCTGTATACTTTTGAAAGCATTACTATAAGAATCATCCCATTCAAAGGGAATCCCTTTGTTTATGAAGCGACTGAATGATTAGTAGCAACAACCAGATTTGATATGAAACGATGTAGATAAGCCAATCTCCCTTGTAAACTTTTAAGCTCATGAATATTTCTAGGCTCAGGCAAATTCAAGATTGCATCAATTTTAGATTGGTCAATCTTTATGCCATGATGATGTACGATATAGCCAAGAAACTCTCCAGAAGTAATGTAGAATGCACACTTTAAAGGGCTCATCTTCAATTGGTAACGATGCAACCTCTCAATACTTTTCTTAAATCTTGAAGATGGTGACTTCACTTTCTGGTTTCAACTACCAAATCATTAACTTAACACTCGACATTTTTTGTGGAGCATATCATCAAAGATTCTTTGCATTGCACTTTGGTAAGCTACGCAAGCATTTTCAGTCTAAAGGGCATTATTTTATAACAATAAATACCTTTTGGCATATGAAAAGTTGTGAATTCTCTTCATCTTGCGGTGCGATACGAATTTGATTTTAACCTGAAGAGACATCTATGAAGGATAATGCTTCATGTCAGGTAGTAGCGTCAACCATGAGCTTAGTTATAGGAAGTTGAAAGTCATCCTTAGGGCATGCATTATTGAGGTCTCAAAGTTAACCTAGACTCGAATTTGTCCATTTTTCTTTTTGACGGGAACGATACTCAAAATCCACGTTGGTTACTTGACTTCTTGAATGAATCTGGCTTCAATGAGTTTCTTGACTTCTAATTCAATTTTTGGAATGAGTTTTGGTCAAAATCTCCGTTGAGCCTGTTTGATCGGTCGGACCCCAACAGACAGCCACCTTGGGATCTAATCCTGGCATCTATTTATAACTCCAAGCAAAGACATATTTATACTTATTGAGGAGATTGAAATAGGTCTTTTCCTCATCTTGTGTCAGGAGAGCAATAACGTATGTTAGTCTTGGGTCATTTGATGAGACTAAATTGATTTCTTTAAGGTTGTCAACTATGGACTTAATGTCTTCTTCAAACACGGGGCGATCCTCTTCAGCATCTTCCTATACTTGAAGCTCGTTAGCACCTATAGTGATATGGTAAGAAGTAACTATTTTCTCTTCATCAGAAGCAATGTCAAATCCATCATGAGTACTTTTGGTGACTACCACCATTTCTCGTCTTACTTTTAACACTTCGTCAGCATTGAAAACTAAAGTAGATGTTAGTTTTATACGAGAAGATATTTGGCTTCGGATATCATTATCATCTTTTAGAGTCCCTTCATGTTGCTTAATGATCACCTTATTATTACTTATGAAACTCGAAACCTATTTTGAGCAGATTTCTTCACACCAGTTTTGAAGGAGATTCCATTCGATGCCCCTAGTTGATAGAAAATGGAGCCTTTTGCTTTTCAATCATCCAAATGGTCGAATACTGATGGATTCTCATTTATTGGTGGAATGTACTTGTCAGGGATTAAACCCTCTACTTATCCACCAACTAAACGATCAAAGGTGGATGATCTTTTACTTTTATGTGAAGCTCTAACTTCTCTTTTCCAGTGTCACCTAAGCGATCGAAGACAGAAGCGCTTTTGGATGTTGATCCCTAATTTTTATCTTCATTGGTAGTAATTTAATGGGTGTTTGATTTGTTCACAACAAATCATATGTGAGGTGATGAGGTATAACCGAGACTAGTCATAGGATTGTAGACAGTGTACCCCTTTTGTTTAAGCATTTTTTGGGTTAAATTTAGACCATGAACGTCTTCTCCATTGACTTCATGTAAGATTTCTCTAAAGTAGGTGAATTTTGGTAGTTATGTCCAGCAAATCCCAAAAGCTCGTAGGCATTTGGATCAAAGTCTTATTCGGTCCAATTTGAAGGAAAATCAACGTGCTCGATTTTAGGACCTTGATTCGGTCAAACAAACCATTTTAGTGGTGGGGCAACTTTTGTTTCTTTTAAGTTGGTGATCGGAGGAATTAAACCTTTCAATCCTAGGTCTCATCTTTTCTTTGACTTTGAAGCATAATGGAGCACATGAGTGATGTTCTTCCCTTTTGACTCATCCTCAACATGAGTTTTGGAATTTTGGTTATTGTCCTCCCTTTTGCTAGTGACGGCATCACTCTTATGACATTAGTGATTAACATCATTGTAAGACTTTTAGCTTGATGACAAAATAATCAGCAGTACTTCCTTCAACTCAATGTTTGCTAAATAAAATTTAGCATCAGTAATGTGTGTTTCAGCTTTAGTGAAAGGTTTCTCATCGGCTCTCACCCTTTTTACGACACCCTTCCTACAGTACTTGAAGTATTGGTGAAGGGTTGATGGAACAACGCTATTTTCATGGAGCTATAGTTGTCCTAGAAGCATGTTATAGGAAGTCTTGGCATCGATGACATGAAGCAATGCACTTAAAATCATGTCATCAATTAACATCTCCAGACAGATCACTCATATGGCTCTTTGTCCTCCTTAATTAAACCCTTATATCATCAAACAACTTTGAGAAAGTTTATCTGTAGTGATTCCAAGTTCATTCATTGTTTAGAGAGGTAGGATGTTGACTACTGACCCACCATCTAGGAGTATCTTGTTCACCCTTTCCTCTAGTGTGTAACCTATGACAAAAAGAGGACGGTTATGTGGCATTTTTTCAAGTATCAAATCTTCGTATGAAATTGAGATAGTTAGCATTCTTGCAATGCAATTATTTTGTGAGAGCGCCATAATCAGGGTTCAATTGATGTGCCTTTAGGCATAGAAGCACTTTCCTCTCCAAACTCGAGAGATTCTTCAGTATTCATAACATGACATTGATTCTGGATAATGGCTTTAGGCATCGATGCTGGCAAGAAATCTCATAGTGTGATCAGAATGTGGTCCTTTGGTGTGTCTTATAGGTTTTCCTCTCATATTTTTCTTTATCTTCCTGTTTTTTGCTTACACAAACCGTAGACGATGCACGGTTAGCTTTTCTTTTCCTTTGCAAGTGACTAGTGTCCATCCTTCATCTTCTAAACTGGTCAAGTTTGTTGCTTCACAGTTATTGTCCCTAATTTTGGAGGTCAGAAAAGATGGCACCATTATGTCAATTGGATCAAATGATCTGAATTGAATTGTGCATGCTGTCGCATTGGGGCAAAACCTTTCGAAGTCTTAAACTTCGTACTTGAGAAGAGCGGGGTGCATGGGAGTAACTGTAATAGCAACAATAGTTTGATTAATAGCTACTACTTCAGTTTCTTCTTCCAATTGGATTTTGCCTTGACTAGCTAGTTCGATGATCTTGTCTTTCAGAATGAAGCACCGTTGAGTTGGATGGCTAACTAAGTAATGGTACTTGCAATAGTTTGGATCTTGAACTCTATTAGCATCTTCAGGGCGCGTCATTTTTGGTATCTCAAGCAGCTTCATCGCTAACAAATCATCAAGTATTCGAGGAACTTCGCAATCAGGAAAGGGATACTCCTTTTCTTGTATCTCCTTCAAAGTGAGCCTTCTCATATCTTTTCCTTGGCTAGACTCAACTTTTCCACTTTCTTGTTCCGCCTTGGTGGTAGGCTGGACCACTTTATGACCGTTTTTCTTGGTCCACGATTTTTTGGGTTCTTGGATGGGCGGTCCTTGACCCTCATTTACGATAATGCTAAGGTCCATGTAATGTGCGCGGATAGCCAATTCTTCAAATGTCCTTGGTTTGATTCCCTGAAGAATATAGCACAAATCCCAGTGCATACCTTGAATGCACATCTCGATTGCAAATATTTTACTTAATCTATCTTTGCAATTAAGGCTCAAAATTCTCCACCTATTAATGTAGTCAATAATAGGCTCATCTTTCCAATGGTGGTATTTAGTGAGCTCGATCATATTAATGGTACGATGTGTGTTGTAAAAGCGTTTATGGAATTCTTATTCCATGTGTTCCCAATTATCACTCATATCGGGTTCGAGGTCACAGTACCAATCGAAAGCATTATCTTTTAGCCTCCGAACAAACTATTTGACCAGAAGATCTCCATCTGAACCAGCATTGTTACATGTCTCCACAAAGTGAGCAACATGCTGCTTTGGATTGCCTTTGCCATCGAATTGTTGAAACTTTGATGGTTGATAACCGAAGGGCATCTTCATCTGATCGATTCGTCGTGTGTAAGGCTTAGCATAAGCAAGCAAATATTTTGTTGCTTCACCATATCTATTCTTGTTAGCGCCTAAAACGAACTCTTTCAACTAGTCTGTAGGAATAGATCCATCAGCTGAAACCTGCAAGCTTTTATATTCTTCTTGCGGCTTGTTGAAAGTTCCTCCCGCCTCTTGAGGCTTTGGAGGGTTGGGAGTAACTTGACTTGAATCTCTCATGCTCTCAATTTTGTTCATCATAGATATGATTTTGACATCGTGATCTTGCATGGTCTTACATAGCGCTTTAATAATTTTTGTCAACAGAGCCACTTGCTCTTTCGGGGCAAGAGTATTTGTTGCCATCACTGCAATAACAGCAACATCAACTGTCTTAAGTTTCTACTGAGGAGTGGGAGGAGAAGATGAAAAGTTAGAACTGCTTGAATCCATTTATTCTTCTTCTTTCTCTAAATCATCTTTGTTTCTTGAGGCCAATTCTTAAGATAGTGAGTGGTGCCACAACATCTTTTCAATGATGGCGACCACTTCCCTATTAGTTGCAAAATACCAACTTCTTTGTCGGAACCAAAAACATGAATTGGTTTTGGCAGTAGCGGCACTTGTAGAAGCATTTAAACTGTAGCCTTTGATTTGCTTCGAGTAATTGGACAAATGCTTTGAGTGCTAGATCCTAAACCGATCTTTGCAGCTATCGGGAGCTTTGTATCTCTTTTGTTATTATATTGAATATTTCCAAGTTAGGTACAAAAGCATTGTGTCTGTACCTTTAATTTAATGTTTGGGGTTGTTAGGTCAAGGGTTATTTAATTAAGCTCATATATTGATTTTGACATATAACAACGGTTGGCCCAAGAGTTATTCAATCAAGTTAACTCTTTGTTTTGACCTATAACAAACAACTGAATTTGTTTCGTACTAATGGTTGAATATGTTTCTAAGTTTTCAGGACTATTAGGTACCCACTTTCATCATTTCAAATTGATGAACTTCAAATTTTTCATACTCTGATGATAGCTGTTAAAGCTCTGATATATCGATCTTTATGTAAGAAAAATCGATCCCTGCTTGAGTATGATCGATCATTTTTTCTAAAAGATCGATCAATATGTGAAAAAGATTGATCATAAATGAAAAAGATCGATCATTAAAGAGATACGATCGATCGTATACAAGAAAAGATCGATTATAAAAGATAGATCTTTTCTTGAGAAATTTGCTTTATAGAAAAAGATCGATCCTCCTTTGAAAAAGATCGATCTATTTATTATTCCTTAAGAAGAAAAAGTTTTTAACTTAAAAGGCTCTGGTCGATCAGTTCTAAGAAACATAGATCATATTTCATTTGAAAATGATAAAGATCGATCCATGCTTACTGAGCTTTCTCACTATTCCCAAAATGTATTAAAAAGATCGATCATCTTACAAAAAGATTGATCGTTATCTTACCAAAAGATCGATCTCTTTTACTAAAAGATCGATCGTTATCTATAAAAGATCGATCGTGGATCATTAAAGATCGATCGCTTTGACTAAAAGATCGATCGTTATTCAAACATGATCGATCGTATTTCTCAAGTGGTTTTCTAAAGATCGATCATTCTACAAAAGGATCGATCCATGTACAACAGCTCACTCAACGAAAGATCGATCCAGTTATCCAATGATTGATCATCTCAAAGGATCACTCAATTGAAGATCGATAACTTCAACAAAAAGCCGACACCGTGGAATTGAAAGTCTCAACTAAAGATCGATCGAAAGGAATAGAAGATCAACCTTTTCAAGCCTACATCAAAAAAGATCGATACCTCCTGAAAAAGATCGATACTTCCAATGGGAATTTTCAAAAGTTAGTTGACTCAACGGTAACTGATTCAGCATTAAATGCATCCCCAATGGTCTAATCTATATGAAGATGTAAATACCTTCAGATCCGAAGATACAACTGCCGAAATATCAGAGAACAAAAGATTTCAAGCTATTACTACCATACTCAATCTCTCGATGACGAACTAAGCATTCAAAAATTCTTAATTAATTTTTTCTCATCTCTGTATCTTCCATCTCTGACTGTAAACTCTCTCAAGAACATTTTACGATTTATTCATTTCTGAGAGAGAGAGAGAGAGAGAGAGAGAGAGAGAGAGAGAGAGAGAGAGAGATCTTTATTTTGAGGTTTCAAATTGTAAATCATCTCATTCAGAA
>JAULLG010006527.1:0-14999 GCA_035668355.1 Sarracenia leucophylla
GGAGTCGAGATGTGCGACAGGTCATACGCGAGAAGATCACTGGGTGGTCTCGTCTCAACATGTGGAATCTATACACTTTACTACAAGTTTCATTCGGACTCTAACAATTTGGTGGCGCTATGCAAGTGGCCAACTCATAGGCTGTTAGAATATAGTATTCCACCAACGCTTTGAGTTGCGGATTAACTTGGTTGGGTTGCTCATTCTGTTGATTGCCATTGGCATTTTCATTTCAATTTTCAGCCATGGTGGGTGTGTGCAGAGATGCGGGAGATCGGGGGAAGGGGATGTTCTCGCGATTGTTCGATTTAGTCTACAAGTGCGTTCAATTTCTGGATTTAATAGGTAGTAGGTCAGTATGCAAAGAGCGACGACCAAACATATACTATAGGTACTAGAAAGAGAAGGCTGAAAGGTAACCTACTGATGGAGTACTGTCCAGACGGGAAGAAAGAAGAGTGCAGACGGAATGAAGGGTAAGGGTTCGGATGGAAAAAGTCGCATCCAGATGGGAACCTATAAAGAGAGTCTGGACGAAAATAAGGGCGTCTGGAAGGAAGGCGGTGATCTGATTTTTTAACGATTTTCTATTTTTCAATAGGAAAGTTAAAAATCTGAAAATTAGAGACGGAAAAGGAAAATAATTAATTAAACAAAAATATTTTCAAATTGAATAACGGGTCATCTTAAGGAAGGCGGTCATCTTATTTTTTTCGCAATATTCCTCGGCAACGGCGCCAAAAACTGATAGCGTGTCGTTACCTCAACCAAGTTTATACCAAGATTCACATTAACTAGTAGCTAGTGGTGAGTCAGGATCGTTCCCATGAGGAATATTCGCAAACAGATGAAAAGTCCTAAATTATGCAATCTTAAAATATTTAAATCTAATCAAAGTAAATCTTGAATTTTTATATTTTAAAAAGAATATTTAATTAAAGAATTCTACTTCTAGTTAAATTAAACTAAGCTAACTGATAGAGTTTAAGATATTTAAGATAAGAAAAATCTACCTTAGGTTAGAATCCACTTCCATTTAGTTTTCTAGTTTCAATTAACTTCTTATTTTGTTTAGTCTTTGAAAGATTCAAATCCTACTGTAAGATGACTAATACAGAATGCAAGAAAAATATATTTACATGAAAATAAGGCATATTTTATCTAAGATATTGACACGAACTATCCGGAGCATAATCCGCCACATCAATAGTATAAAATATCTCATATTAACAATTAAGATTCCGAATATTAAATAAGGCATACTGATGGGCAGTCAAAAGTGACGATTTAGATCAGTTAATTTACACTGAGCTAGTTCGTTTTTGTTATCTAATCTATGTTTTTGTAGTGTTTTTTTGTGTATAAGATAGGAATTGGAGGAGTGACGCAAAGCAGTCATAAAACAGCCACATTAACAGCAAATTCAACACCACCGAACAAAGACTGACAAAACCAGAGAAAACTGTCCAGACGCCTTCACATCACCGTCCGGACGCCACAAACGTCCTGATGCCATTCCGTCGACCATCCCGACGCTATCCACCGTGGTGACCAAGTAATTTTCGTCCCGACGCTTATCGCCGAACGTCCCGATGCTCCGAAACAAGAAACTGACGCGTCGTCCACACAATTCCGTCCGGACGCCAGACCCGCATCGTCCGGATGCCCCGTGTCAGAAATTGCTAATTTTGAGGCATCCAAAACACTATAAATAGGACCCTCTTGTATAGCTTTCAAATCATCTCTTATATCTCTCAATCTCTAAATTTCAGAAAAGTAGTGTAGGATATTAGTTAGTAGTTTCGACCACCCGAGCCAAGTCACCTCTGGAAGGTCTGAACCTCGTCGAGGAGTTGCTGATAACGGTCGACTTCAACTTGACGATGGTGTTCTACCCGACTATGAGTGGCTAAGTCCCTTCCTCCACCTCGGACGACGATGAAGCCGTAATTTGGTAACGAAGGAGTAGATTAATTCTGTACTTTATTTTTGCTATGTAGTCGGATTGTTATGCAACAATATTATTTTTCTAATTAATTAAATTCCCGTTTAAGCTTTCTGTGATTGCATTACATGGGTGTTGCATGATTGTTTTAACTGTTCGAATATACAAATTTGAGACAGCCTATGCCATGGATAAGACGGATTGTACTCCGGACGGGCCGTAATCTTGGATAGACTATGCCGTATTTGTAATTCGGGATTTTGAGAGTAGAACTTGAGATACGCTATGCTCCGGATAGGGTATGCCATGTTGAAATTAAAATCTATCTTTCATGGATATCCATATCGGTTATGTCACGATAGAATTTAATCCGATTCAAAGCTAGATGAGGTAGAATTATATCGAAACTAGATTATCAAATAACTGTAGATTCTAACCTGAGGTGGAACCTTTCTCATAAATTATCCTAATTACCTTTTTAATTTTTTATTTACTTTTATTAGTTAAATATATTTTCCAAACAAATTCAAGATTTACTCTTTTTCTAAATTAAATAGTTTAATCCTTTTTATAAAAAGATAACACATTTTCCTTGTGGGATCAACCCTGGACTTGCTACTCGCTACCCAGTTAGTAGTGAATCTTGGTACATTAAATAAAATAAACAGTAGTCAACCCGTGATTAACGACTAAGCGATAAGATTCTGTAACAATTAGAATAGTTGGAAGAGACTACGAGTTTTTGGCGTCGTTGCCAGGGACAAAGACGCTTATCTTTGTTTGAAATTTTTTGTTTAAATTATTTAAATTTTTTTTTGTTTTTAGCCCGAGTTCTTGAAATTTTCAGTTTTCTGCCCAAAAACAGAAAATTTTAAATTCTGGAACATGTGCCATCCGGACGCTATCCTTAGCCGTCCGGACGCTACCCTCCACGTGTCGTCCAGACGCTCTTCCTTTTTCGTCCAGACGCTAAAAAAATTCTTTATTTACTGTTTCTTGTTTATTTCATTATTGCTATTGCATGCTTGGTCACCGCTCCTTGTCTTACGGCATAGCTCCTTACGATCCTGAAATAGAAAGAACCTTAAGAATGAACCTACATTCGAACCCTTTCCCCCGAACTCCCGCACTACTTCATACACCCACCATGGCCGACAGAAACAACCCTCTGGTCATTCCATAGTCCGATCAACATAACGATCAGGTTAACCAGGCCAATCAACAGCGCAAAGCGCCTACATCCCAACAGCTTACGAGTCTGTAACCTACCTGGCACCACCCAACATCGGGATCGGTAATTACGAGATTAGACCTAATCTTCTGCAATTACTACCCCTCTTCCATGGACTTTGCAATGAGGACCCCTACAAACATGTAGACGAATTCCTAGAGATCTGCTCTACCACGAGACTCAACAACTTAACCGAGGGGGCCTTGCATATGAAGTTATTCCCATTCTCCCTTTGTGACAAAGCCAAGCATTGGTTTAAGTCTATAGAATCAAACTCAATAACCACGTGGGCTAAACTTCAACAAGAATTCCTTCGAAAATTCTTCCCGGTCGGTAAGATGAATCAGATTCGTCGAGCTATCACTAGTTTCACCCAGTAAGAGGGAGAATCCTTTCACGAGACATGGGAGCGTGTCAAGGAACTGATAAGAAGTTGTCCTCACCATCAAGTCCCAAAGTAGCAACTAGTACAGAACTTCAACGAAAGTCTATTGCCCCAACTTCGTCAATACGTCGAGGCCTCATGTGGCGGCGCATTCATGATGAACAACGAGACCGAGGCATGGACTCACTTAGAAAAATTGAGCCAAAGATCACCACATCAAGCCTCAGTCTCCCGCACAGACAGGACCTTAGCTACAAAGACTCGAGGACTTTACGAGGCCAACTAAAGTATAGACATTACGACCCAAGTAAAGTCCCTTTTCGAAAAGAAAGACATGATATTGACCACTGGTCTGTCTACAACTCAAACCACACCCCAAAGTGTCCAAGAGACCTGTGCAATGTGTGCTAATCTAGCACACTATATCACTGAATTTCCTGCAGCCGAGTAGTTCCCCGACTTTGTTCAAAAGCAAGTTAACGCTGCTCAAGGATTCCCCTAATCAGGTAACAACCCTTACTCTAACACCTATAACCCTGGTTGGCGGAACCATCCAAACTTTGGTTGGAGAAATCAACAACCTGGCCAATCACAAACTTAGGCACCAGTCCCAACCCCTCGAGCACCTGGCTTCGAGGAGACCGTGTTAAAAGCCCTGAAGGATTTGGATGTAAAGATCCAACTTTTGAGTTCTCACTCACAATCCATTGCTATGTTAGAAACACAGGTAGGGCAAATAGTTACGGCACTGAACCGCCGAGAGGACAGTAAATTGCCAAGTCAACCTGTGGCAAACCCTAAAAGCCATTATGTCATCGATAACAATCCCAACAGCAGTAGGGTATATCATGAACGATCCAAGGCTATGATGACCTTGAGGAGTGGAAAAGAACCACGGCCATTACTTAAAAGACCCAAACAAACATCAACCCCAACCTTAGTTGAGGAGTCTCAAGACTCCAGCACAACCCAAGACATACATGTGCAACCAATACCAACCCCAATAGTTATGGACGAGTCTGACGACTCCAAAGAAACTCAACAAACAACTACACAAACACCCAGAAATGCATTCGAGGAGGCACTCATGGCCCCTTCAGAAATGCCAAAGGAACCCAAGGCGCCGTATCCATCACGCCTTGAACCACCGGTACCTCAGCTCAAGAAGGGACCACCACTAACTGACGTACTTGAATTATTGAAGCAAATCAAAATCAACCTACCCCTACTTGATGCTATCCAAAATATCTCGTCTTACGCTAAGTTCCCAAAGGACTTATGTACTTAAAAGCATAAAACACAAACGAGCGACCCCACGAAAGTGCTACTCACTAAGCACGTTAGTTCTGTCCTTAGCTATGATTTGGTTCCAAAGTTGAAAGACCCAGGGATACCAACAATATCGTGTGTAATTAGAGATCATCATATTGATCGAGTGCTATTGGATTTAGGAGCTAGCATAAATCTTCTCCCGTACGCGGTCTATGAGCAATTTGGCCTTGGAGAACTGAAACCAACACTTATCACTCTCAAGTTTGTAGATAGGTCAGTCAAGGTTCCCCGAGGCATAATAAAAGATGTGCTATTCATTGTCGATAGATTCCTATTTCTTGTTGATATTATAGTACTAGACACTGAACTGGATACGAACTCAAGGAGACAAACACCTGTTATTCTTAGGTGCCCCTTTTTGGCCACAGCAAACGCATGCATCAACTGTCGAATTGGGGTTATGGATGTCTTGTTTGGCAACATGAAGCTGAGGCTTAATGTGTTCCGCGCCTCCCACCACCCTACCTTGGAAGTCAACTGCTTCGCAATCAACCACACTAGGGAAGCAACACAACAAGCCCTGCATGCCATTGTCACTAATGACCCCTTGGAAGCCTACCTAGCTTACTTAGGGGAAGATCTTCTACAGCTCGATCCAACTATTGATGAAACAAAAGCCGAGTTAGAGACGGCAGATTACGCAGACACTCCCCCTTGGGTGTCTCACTTCGAAGAACTGCCCCCACTCTCATCTATACCTGCCACGCAATCCCTAAAAGCCCCACCTGCTCTTGAGCTGAAGCCTCTACCAGGCTCACTCAAATACATCTTCCTTGGGCCTGATAACACCCTACCAGTCATCATTACCTAAGACTTAACACCTATACAAGAAGAGCAATTGACTGCAGTGCTCAAGGCCCATAGAGGAGCCATAGGATGGTCAGTGGCAGATTTGAAAGGGATTGATCCGTTTGTTTGCATACATCGCATCCATTGTTAGGAAGATGCTAAGCTTACACATGAAATTCAACGGCGATTAAATCCCAACATAAAGGAAGTCATAAAATAAGAGGTAGTGAAGCTACTTGACGCAGGTATCATCCACCCAATTTTTGATAGTAAATGAGTGAGCCCCACGCAGGTCGTACCACAGAAATGTGGGCTCGCTGTAGTATCAAATGATAAAGAAGAATCCATCCCTACATGAACAACTACTGGTTGGAGAGTCTGTATCGACTATCACAAGCTGAACGCCATGACAAGGAAATATAACTTTCCTCTTCCCTTCATTGATCAAATCCTCGAACATTTAGCTGGGTAAAGCTATTATTGCTTTTTGGATGGCTATTTCGGCTACAACCAAGTACCCGTCTATCCTTAAGACCAAGAAAAGACGACCTTCACCTGCCCATTTGGTACATTCCCTACAAGCGGATGCCTTTCGGGTTATGCAACGCACCAGCCACCTTCCAAAGGTGCATGATGTCCATCTTCTCTGACATAGTAGAAAAATTCCTAGAAGTATTCATTGATGATTTCTCCGTGTTTGGTCTTTCATTTGAAGAATGTCTCGCTAATCTAACCCTCATGATTAAACGTTGTCAAGAGACAAACATGGTACTAAACTGGGAAAAGAGTCACTTTGTGGTCCAACAAGGGATTATGCTTGGACACATAGTCTCCAAGAGAGGGATAAAAGTCGATAAAGCCAAAGTCGATCTTATATCTAAATTACCACCACCCACAACTGTACGACAAATCCATTCTTTCTTAGGAAACGCTAGTTTTTACAAAAGATTCATCAAATACTTTTCTAAAATTTATAAGCCCCTTTGCGATCTTCTCGCTAAGGAGGTCACATTTGAGTTTGATGACAAATGTATGCGTGCCTTCGAACAATTGAGAGATGCCCTATCCATAACACCAATCATGCGATCACCGAATTGGACAATGCCATACGAAATCATGTGTGACGCCTCTGATTATACAGTAGGTGCTGTACTTGGACAAAGAGAGAACAAAGTCCCCCACACCATTTACTATGCCAGCAAGACTCTAAACGATGCACAATTAAACTATACAACCACTAAAAAAGAGCTGTAAGCAGTAGTTTTTGCATTGGATAAATTTCGGTCATATCTACTAGGATCTAAGGTGATCATCTACACTGATCATGCCGCCCTTAGGCACCTCCTATCAAAGAAAGACACAAAACCTCATTTGATTCGTTGGATCTTACTTCACCAATAATTTGATTTAGAGATCCACGACAAGAAAGGAATTGAGAACTCAGTAGCCGATCATCTCTCCAGACTCCTAGTCCAGTCCCACTCCGACCACATACTTGTACAGGACTCATTTCCCGAAGAGAAATTATTTGCGGTCACTACTATCCAACCGTCCTGGTACGCTGATATAATCAATTATTTGGCGGTGGGACGCATCCCAATAAACTGGTTAAAACAACAAAAAAGATCGATTCTTCTCACAAGTTAAAAACTACTTTTGGGATGAACCAGAACTATTTAAATACTGTGCTGACCAAGTCATACGACGGTGCGTACCCGAGGACGAAATAGAGAGCATCTTCCGATTTTGTCATTCCTTAGCTTGTGGTGGACACTTTAGTGGAAAGAAAGCCGCTGCCAAAATACTCCAAAGTGGATTCTACTAGCCAACACTTATTAGAGATGCCCACGATTATTGTAAGCGATGCCTACGATGCCAGCAGATCGGAACTATGACTGTAAAAGACATGATGCCCCTAAACCCAATCCTAATTGTAGAACTCTTCGACGTTTGGGGCATCTGTCATCCTTTGGATGCAAATATATCCTCGTTGCAGTCAATTATGTATCAAAATGGGTCGAGGCCATGGAAACTAAATCTAATGACCATAAAGTGGTGGTCAAGTTCTTACAAAGCAACATCTTTACCCGATTTGGCTTCCCCCGAGCAATCATCAGCGACGGTGGAACGCATTTCTTGAACAGATATTTTTCTTCCCTTCTTCGACGCTATTCGATACAACATAAAGTTGCCACCCCATACCATCCACAAACTAGTGGCCAAGTCGAGGTATCGAATAGGAAAATTAAGAATATCATGATGAAAACCATTCATCCTAATAGGAAAGATTGGTCTGAAAGGCTAGATGACGCCCTTTGGGCATATCAAACTGCCTACAAAACTCCTTTCGGAATGTCCCCATATCGAATAGTCTTTGGTAAGCCCTCTTCCATCTGCTAGTTAAGCTTAAACACCGGGCATATTGGGTAATAAAAACGTTTAACTTTGATATGTCCAATGCCAGTACTCATCGTCGATTACAATTCAATGAATTAAAGGAATTACGAAACGAGGCATACAATAACTCAAAAATCTACAAAGCTTGTATGGAAGCATTCCACGATAAACATATCCATAGGAAGACATTCAAGCCGAATCAAAAAGTCTAGTTATTTAATGCTAAATTGAGATTATTCCCTGGTAAACTCTAGTCTAGATGGGAAGGCCCATATGTGGTGACCCGTGTCCACCCACATGGTGCCTGCCAACTGCTCAACCCAAAAATAGGCCATTTCTTAGATAACGGACAAAGGCTAAAACCCTACGTAGAAGGTATATCAGTAGACCCACCATCCGAATCCATAAACCTCACCGACCCACTCCCGCTAGTCGAATAAAATGGCTTGCCGAGTCTGGCTGAAGACGTTAAAATTAGCCATGTCTTGGAGGGAACCCAGAGACATTTCGAAGAAAAGGAAGAAACTCTACCAACAAGAACATGGTAATATTCAAGTTGGGGGGGAGTAATTGTAGGAAGACGTTAAACTACTATGTTCATTGAGTTATCCTCTTCACACGCTGAGGTTAAATGGATTGTGTGCCCAGCTCCGGTCAGCAAGAGCCATTTCAAGGCAAGAGTCTTTTTGTCTTAAAATGAAAAGCTAAGAGACAAGGATTCTGTAGATGTTGCCTCAAGAAAAGTTGTTGCGGACTAGTGAACCACTACAACACACGTTTCAAAGTGTATTACTGTTCCCGAGGGCGACATATCTCTAAAGTGGTCAAGAGAGGGATGAGTAAGCCCAATGGATGGGTTGAGACTCCTGTCCATGGCTTTGCAGACACATCTAGCCGTAATGTCCCAAGATACCGGCCTAATAAATCCGAAGATCAGATTGAAGATGTACTACAAGGAATCCAACTCTTGGGAATCTGAGTATATAAGACCCATTTTTTGCTATGTTTGAGTAAGATAGTCATTAGTATGGAAATGTCTGGTGTCCACATGCAAGGCCGTTTGTTCAAACAATTTATTTATGCCTATTGAAGTCTTAGATGTTTTTTTCGTGACATATAAAAAAAAGCGTTCAGAAGGAAGTTTTACCGTCGGGACGCCACGCTACACAACAGCTCAATTTTCAAAACCGAATATCAAATGTCACCCTCCGGACGGGACCGTAATGTCGGGGTGGAATTCCAACTAGCGTCATTCAATGCACCCGTAAAATGATATGTCATATTCAAAACCATCCGAACAGGACTCCAACGTTCGGACGGAATACCAATCGCCATCGCCTTGAAATGGCGCGATGCTTTGAAACACACCAAACCGTCTAGACACCCATCGCGATGGTTCACTCTGTCCGGACGGTAAACACTTGGCGTCCAGACGCCGCGCCCTATATAAACCCCTTGACGCCTCCACACTCTTCACATCTTCAAAACCTTCTCTCCTTCTCTATTTTTTTATCTCCCTTCCACAAACTCTTTCTATAAACCGTACGAAATGTCGCCCCAATGTAACAAACGGGGTCGGTCCTCCATCAACCGGCAGGAATTGGGGGAATCTAGCCAGCAATGGGAATATGCTACCATCCCAACCGGGATCTGGACCACAATGGACCTTCACTACTTGATGCATTTCACAGTGCTCGACCCCTTTCTTACAGAGTGCCCCGAGGCACGAGTTGGTATCGACCATTTCAACGGTGATGACTGGGCAGCCTCTTTGCCCTCTTGCCGCACCGGTCCCCCGAGTTGTCTGACTCTTCTACCAAAATGTCCACAGCGAGATATGTTTTGACCCTCATGGCAATCAATATGAGGTCCTCTCCCGCAACGTCGATGGCTACGATGTAGAAATGAACCGCCACAATCTCGCCGAGGTCCTCCACATCTTTGGCACAAGGAAAGACGAGAACTCAGACCACCGCGAGCCGATCCTTGATAACGTCACGCTATCGATGAGGGCCCAGGACAACTCCGAAAGGCGCACGTGCCATGGGGAACTCTTCGCATGCCACGGAGACCTCGTCGAAGGACTTTGGTTCTTCGACAACGTCCTCAAAGCCAACGTCTTCACCCTCTCACATGAAGACGACTACTGCAATGAAACCCTTCGCACACTTTATACTTTACATCACAACCATCAACTTTCCAATTCTGAGGTCATGATCATACATATGGAATAATTCGTTGATCGCCTCGATAAATACCTCCCCTACGCAAACATCACCACCTCCTACGTCGTCCGAGCCACCATGGACCACCACGTCCCCCTCATGGTAGAACACACCGACCCCTTCGACAATCGCCCTTTCATCTACCTTTCGGGTAACTGGACGAAGTGTGTCGGCGCTCTTCGATCTCGCGAAGCACCACTAGCTTGACAACCCAGCGAACCGGAGTCTGACAAGCGACATCCTGCCCTCTCCCCTCATCGACCTTCCCACCGACCCTCTCCTATCCATGCTGGCCCCTTTACCTCTGGTCTACACTCGGAGACGCCATGGTCTTTCACCCACGGTGACTACGAGGCTATCCCTGCAAGCCAGCAGGGACTATGGGCCGACATACAAGACCTTTATGACAGCCAATTGGTCCACGCGGAGTACCTCCGACGGATCATGGCTGCCTTGAACATTCATCCTCTACTTCCACCACCATAGTGACCACCCTACATATACTCCTACCCAGGTCAAACCCAAACCACGTACACCTACCCCAGGTCACGTAGAGACCCGGCCACCTTCAAAATCACAACAAGATCCACCCACCACACACCACCATAATCTCTAACCTGGTCCTCACCACCGCACCACGCCAATCCGCATGCCACCATCCACCACATCTCACCTCTCCTTAACTCCCCAAACCAGCCACCTAATATACCCCACGCCTAACATATACCTCCCCACCATTCCCTCCGCCAACTATAACCCTCCCCCGAAACCTGTCTTTTATCTTATTTTATTTTTCTATGTATTTGTAATTTTCTTTTACTATCATATATCTTCTCATAGGCCATTGGCCCAACTTTTGTACTCTTTTATATGAAATGAAATAAAATTGCAGTTTTTCGTTTATTTGTGCGCTATCTGTATTTACTTACTTATTGCATTGCTCTTAACTTACATATTTCAGTAAGTTTCAGCAGGCTAAACACAATAAACAATTATGACATATCTTGGTAAGTTCTTTACTCCCTTCCACTTAACTTTGCTTTTTATCCAATGAGGATATTATCTAGTTTAAGTTGGGGGTGGGAAAATTACCATTATCATTTTCATATATAAAAGTATACAAATTTTGGCTAAAAATGTTGTCTGAAAATGTTAAAAATAAACTTGTAAACAATGAGCTTTCAATGAGAAAAACATGAGTTAGTTTTTAAACTTCCAAAAATTTTGAGTGAATAATAATCAAGGCCGAATTACCTGGCATTTTCTTGCACAATTGATTAATTATTTAACTAGCATGCCAATGAATTTTGATAGGAAAAATAATTGAAAAGAAAGTAATGGTGGAGACTTGACCCTTAGAGAGCTTTTAAGCCTTATCTTCTATTTTGAGGGATTTATACACTTACTCATAAAAGATACCTTTCACTTCGACCAAAATTGTAGTGAATCTCGTTATTCTTCCGTTTGACTGAGAAGTTGAGAATATGTCATATTATGCTTCTGAAAGACAATATTAAATTTTGAAAAAGGATATTAGGCCATCTTTGACTTTTTGTGCCTGTTCGTTTCTTCATCAAAACATCATCCCAAGGCCCCCACTTTGAGCCTTAGTTGATAGGATATAAGCATATTGTCTTCTAAATTACCCACATAAAATCCTTAGAGCATTATTTGAATTTATGGTAATTGGAAAGGATTTGGACTTACAGAAGACGAAGTGACCATAAGAGATTGTGTTTTCTACAGATATATAGCAGAGATTCAGTGATGATCATTTTTGCCACTCTTTTTGATAAATTCAAAAAAAAGAGAATTATATTTATCAAAATGAGTGGTAAAAATGAGATACAGATAGCTTTTTGACAGTTTGACACATTATTGGTGAGGTATTATCACCATTATGTATTTATCTTTTGACGCAACGAGGATGTGGTATTAATGTTCTATTGCAAGATGAGCTATGGGATACGATTCAGTGATGAGGATATTGCCACACATTTATTTTCGATACAATGAGGATGTTGTATTAATGTCCCATTGTAGATGAGGTACAGATATTATTCACTGATGGTGACATCATTGTACCACACTGGATGATGATTGATACGCCAGCACTCCGATGTCCTTTCTGGTAACCATCTATTCAAATAGTGCTTGATACATATTTGACCATAGCCGATAAAAGCTACCTACCTAACGTTACAACTAAAAACGAAGTCCTGATTGATCGCAAAAGATGATATAGTCTTATGAATCCATTAAAATTCTTAATGATAAGTATTCTAATCACGAGATTCTGAGTCAACTTCTTTGAAATTGTGTTTTTCAGGAGTCATGGGTATGTGCTTATATCTTGATTTGCATATACATAACTTCTGTCACATACCCTAATTGAGTGATTATAGCCTGTTTCTGAGAGGTTGATTTTGAGCGAACATCTGGTAAGGTTTGAAGACGAGATCTGGTTGATTTGGTTATTTGGAACTTGATAGATTCAAAAGAAAGCATGTTAATGATTAGTTGAATTCACACACACACGCCAGGTATAAGGTTAAAAGAATTATCACACATCATTTTACAACTTAACGGTTACTCGGTTTAGAAGTTGAGAACACAGAAATTTAAAAGTTTATCTTTAAAGTTCTCAGATGATATGTGATAAGGCTATTGGGTTGGGATTATGATGCTAGTTTATATGTTTAGATAGTATAAATATATTTTCTATGTTTCCATTCTCTTTTTTCATGTTCTGCATTGCTCGAGGACAAGGAAAGTGTAAGTTGGGGGAGTGTGATCGGCACTCAAAAGTGACGATTTAAACCCGTTAATTTACACTGAATTTGTCCTTTTTTGTTATCTAATATATTTTTTGCAGTGTTTTTTTTTTGTATAAGACATGAATTGGAGGAGTGGCGCAAAACAACTATAAAACAGACACTTTAGGAACAAAATCAACACAACCAAATGAAGACCAACAAAACTTGTAATTTCCGTCTGGACACTATTCATTCACCGTCCGGAAGCTACCACAATCCGAATGCTATTCATTCACCGTCCTGACGCTACCACCGTTCGGACGCTATTCATTCACTGTCCTGACTCTATCACCGTCCCGACGCCATACAGCCGACCGTCCCGATGCTATCGACCATGATGCCCAAGCAAGTTCCGTCCCGACGCTAGTCGTCGACCGTCCCGACACTCCGAAATAGGAAATTGATGTGTTCACCACGCAATTCCATCTGGATGCCAGATGCTCACCGTCGTGACACCCCGTGTTAAAAGTTGCTAATTTTGAGGATCCGAAACACTATAAATAGGACCCTTTGTTACACATTTTACATATTCAATAATTAAGTATTGGATCATCTTCTCTCATATTTAGTAGTTAGTAGTTTCGGCCACCCGGGCTAAGTCACCTCTAGAAGGTCCAAACCTTACTGAGGAGCTACCGATGATGATTGACATCAACTTGACGATAGAGCTCTACCCGACCATGAGTGGTTAAGTCCCTTCCTCAGCCTTGGGTGACGATGAAGCCGTAATTTGGTAACATAGGAGTAGATTAATTATGTTCTTTATTTATGCTTTGTAATTAGATTGTTATGCAACAATATTATTTGTCTAATTAATTACAATTTCGTTTAAGCTTTCAGCTATTGCATTAAATTAGTGTTGCATGATTCTTTTAACTGTTCGAATATACAAATTTTAGATAGCCTATGCCATGGATAAAGTGGACTGTACTTCGGACGAGCCGTAACCTTGGATAGACTATGCCGTATTTTTAATTCAGGATTTTTAAAGTAGAACCTGAGATACGCTATGCTCCGGATAGGGTATGTCTTGTTGAAATTGAGGTCTATCTTTCATTGATATCCATATCGGTCATGTCACGATAGGATTTAATCTGATTCAAAGCTAAATAAAGTAGGAATTATATCCTAACTAGATTATCAAATAAATGTGGATTCTAACCTTGAGGTGTAACCCTTCTCATAAATTATCTTAATTACCTTTTTAATTATTTGTTTAGTTTTACTTGCTAAAAATATTTTTCCAACCAAATCCAAGATTTACTCCCTCTTCTAAATTAAATAGTTTAAATCTTTTCTTAAACAAAATAACTCATTTTTCCTGTGGGATCGACTCTAGACTTACAACATGATACCTAGTTTATAGTGAATCTTGGTAGAATAAATAAAATAAACTATAGTCCACCCGCGATTAACGACTGAGCAAAACCCCCTTCAGGTGGTGGAAACCTAAACGCACACCAGGCTCGAATGTCTTTCTATGGGTATGTTTTTCAAGGAATGCTTTCATTCGAGCCTTGTATATTCTGGAATTGTTGTACCCCTCATCTCACAATTCCTCCGGCTCACTGAGACGTAATCAATTATGGGTGCCGGCATTGGACATGTCAAAGTTGAACATTTTTATAGCGCAATATGGTCGGTGTTCCAGCTCAACTGGAAGATGGCAAGGTTTACCAAAGACTAAATGATATGGGGACGTTTTTATTGTATGCTTCTCTCAACCTTTTTTTTTAATTGTTTGTTAGGGAATGCTACAGTGATGATGCAAATTTTGAGGATTTTTTTGGGGCTCTTTGACTTCAAATTTTGATACAATTTTTTTTTGTAGGGATCTATTACTTGAAGTCACCTAACTCCAATAATATTTTGGGGTTTC
>JAULLG010007602.1:0-12697 GCA_035668355.1 Sarracenia leucophylla
GATCCGAGCAATCACATCTGGTTTAAGAGACCGTGCAATACCTGATAATGTGGGATGTTGATCAATTCATATAGTCAATATAGAATTGATCATCCTACTGATCCCGCTGAATACACTCCAAGTGTACTAACACATCGAGCTCGAACATCAAATTTCAAGACTTGAATTTGATTCCTTCAACCTAGCCAAGATCAGCTAATATAACAATGTGTTACAACCGTACTAATAGATAGTCCGGGTCCATTGCAGTTGTGAGCCCACTTGTATAAATGTCAGAACCTTTGACTCGATCTTCCCCACTTCATGCGATGAGTCAAATACTGGACAAGTATACATACATACATCATATAATATATAAATATGCCGGGATCCTTGATAATAAAATACGTAAAAGCATGATTTTTAAGTATACTATCCTATCAAAAACATCATTCATCACTCCAAGGGGCTTATACTGCAGTAGAGTCATGCCCTTTGGACATAAGAATGCCGGGGCTACGTATTAGAGAATGGTTAATGAGATTTTCAGAACCCAGATTGGGAGGAACATGGAAGTTTACGTCGATTACATATTGGAGAAAAGAAAAACTACCGACCAGCATCTCACCGATCTGATCGAGGTCTTCTGGGTCTTAGAGGAATACAAAATGAAACTCTACCCCGCTAAATGCGCATACGGAGTTTTAGTTGGAAAATTCCTGGGTTTCCAGATCTGCACAAGGGGAATAGAAGCTAACCCGGACAAGATCAAAGCTAACCTGGAGATGCATCCTCCACCTAAAACTAAGGAGGTGTAGAGGTTAACCGGGAAAGTCATGGCTCTCAACCGAGGAATGTGACCTGGCCCTCGCTTATCTTAAAGCGTACCTGGCCAGCCCGTCACTTTTATTAAGCCTAAACCCATGAGAAGAGCTATACCTGTACTTGGCCATATCCCAGGCTGCGGTAAGTGCAGCCCCTGATCAGAGAAGACGTAGGTCAGCAAAAGCATGTGTACTAAATTAGCAAGACCCTCCTTTTGGTAGAAACCAGATACCCTTAACTGGAAAAACTAGCCTTCGCCCTCATGATTGCCTCTAGGCCGTTACGGCCATACATTGAAGTGCGCACCATTGTCGTGATCGCCGATCAGCCGCTAAAGAAGGTTCTCCAGAAACCAGACGTATCAAGTCGGCTCGCGCAATGGGCCATCGCGCTCAGCCAATTCGAGGTAGAGTTCCGATCCCGAACTATGATGAAAGGACAAGCTATGGTAGACTTCCTGGTCAAAGTAACAATTGACGATCAGGGGGAACAGGGGATCGAACTACCGGACCGCAACATTGATGTGCCCAACGCTGTTGGGTAGGAAACCGAAGCTATGGATTGTGATGTAAAGCCGAAAAAGTTTAACCCCACTAAGGCTTGGAAAGCACGGATTGACAGTTCCTTAAGGAAAGAGGTTGATGGCATTGGCTTGATATTCATGTCACCACACGGGGATTGCCTTAAGCATGCTATTTGATTGGAATACCCGGTAACAAAAAATGAGGTGCAATACGATGCCCTGATCAGGGCGCTTCAACTGGCCTAGGCCTATGGGATCATCCAACTCTCGGTCAATACGGACTCCCAACTCATGGAACATCATATCAAAGGCCACTACGAGGAAAAAAGTGACGCCTTTAAGGAATATAAGTCTAAGGCCGCACATCTGCTTTCGATCTTTCACATGGCCGAAGTACGATAAATTCCGCGCACTGAGAACGAGGGCACTGATCAGCTCACCCAGATGGCGTCCAGTGGTTTGGAGCCACCATCGAATGACATTCTCTACGAAGTAGCAACACAAGGGGTCCTCAACCAGGTGATAGAGGCTCTTCCAATCTCGTCGGATAACCTCGCCTGGGCCATCCCGATCATCACCTTCCTCCGAACCAGGGTGCTCCCCGAAGATAAAAGGGAAGCTTGGAAGCTGATCGGCACTCAAAAGTAACGATTTAGACCCGTTAATTTACATTGAGTTAGTCACTTTTTGTTATCTAATATCTATTTTAATAGTATTTTTGTGCATAAGACATGAATTGGAGGAATGACACAAAACAGCTATAAAATAGCTATTTTTACATTCAAAGTAACATAACCAAATGAAGACCAACAGAATCTACCAAAACCATCTCGACGCTCTCAACTTACCGTCCCAACGCCCAAAAATGTCCTGACACATGGTCCAACCGTCCTGACGCTATCTACCGTGGCGTCCAAGTAAATTCGGTCCCTACGTGAACTACCGATCGTGTCGACGCTCCGAAATAGGAAATTGACGTAATCTCCAAGCAATTTCCATCTGGCTGCCGAGGGATTACCATTTGGACGCTCCATGTCAGAGTTGCTAATTTCGACGCATCAGAAATGCTATAAATAGGACCCTTTGTATAGCTTTTTTTCAATTCAGAAATTGAATCACTTTCTTTTATATAGTTAGCTAGTTAGTAGTTCTTTTTCCCACCTGGGCCAAGTCACCTCTGGAAGGTCTGGACCTTGCCGAGGAGCTGCCAATGACGATCGACATCAACTTGACGATGGAGCTCTACCCAACCATGAGTGGCTAAGTCCCTTCGTCCGCCTCGAGTGAGGATGAAGCCCTAATTTGGTAACATATGAGTAGATTGCATTAATTTATGTGATTGCATTAAATGAGTGTTTCATGATTGTTTTAACTGTTCGAATATACAAATTTGAGATAGCCTATACCATGGATAAGGCAGGTCGTGCTCCGGACAGGCCATGCTATAATCTTAGATAGACCATGCCGTATTTATAATTCGGAATTTTAAGAGTAGAACTTGAGATACGCTATGCTCCGGATAGGGTATGCTTTATTGAAATTAAAATCTATCATTCTTGGATATACATATCGGTCCTGTCACGATAGGATTTAATCTGATTCAAAGCTAGATAAAATAGGAATTATATCGAAACTTGATTATCAAATGACGGTGGATTCTAACCCTGAGGTGGAACCTATTTCATTAATTATCTAAATTACATTTTAATTGTTTATTTACTTTTTATTACTAAAAACTATTTTAAAAACAAATCCAAGATTTACTCCCTTCTGAAATTAAATAGTTTAAACATTTTCTTATAAAAATAACTCATTTTTCCTGTGGTATCGACCCTGGACTTACTGTTTACTACCTAGTTTGTAATGAATCTTACTACAATAAATAAAATAAACAGTAGCGTTCAAGCAATTAACGACTAAGCTACTAATGGAAGGGACGTCGTTGCTAGGGAAAAGACGCTTATTTTTATTCGAGATTTTTGTTTAAATTATTTAATTTATTTATTTTTTAGCCATTGTTCTTGAAATTTTTAGTTTTCTTCCCACAAACAAAAAATTCTTAATTCTTGAGCATGTGCCATCCGGAAGCTATCCTTAGCCGTCGGGATGCTATCCTACACGTGTCATCCGGACCCTCTTTCTTTTTTGTCCGAACGCTAAAAAATACATTTTCTTTTTGTTTACTGTTCTTGTTTATTTCAGCACTCTTATTGCATGCTCGGCCATATAAACTCCAGGCGGTAAAATCCCTCGGTCTGGACTGGTCAGCCTTTGAAGGCAGCTGCACATCTACTAGGCCAAGTTCAGAACTTTGGTTTGGCCTTGTTAACGCCAGGGATTAAAATCCCTCAGCCTGAGCTGGTCGGCCTCAGAAGGCATCGCCATCTCCGGAACCAAGACTAGAACTTAGGCTCAACCTTGTCAACGCCAGGAGGTAAAAACCCTCGGCCTGGGCAGGCCTTTGAAGGAATCAGCATATCCACTAGGCCAAGCTCAGAACTCAGGTTCAGCATTGTCAACGCCAAGGTTAAAATCCCTCGACCCAGGATGGTCGACCTCCGAAGGCATCGCCATCTCCAGAACCGAGACTAGAACTTAAGCTCGGCCTTGTCAATGCCAAGACATAAAATCGCTCGGTCCCGGCTGGTCAGCCTTTGAAGGCATCAGCACATCTACAGGGCTATGTTCATAACTCAGGTTCAGCCTTGTCAATGCAAAGTGTTAAAATCCCTTGACCCGGGCGGGTCGGCCTCTTAAGGCATCGCCACCTCCAGAACAGAGACTAGAACTTAGGCTCAGACTTATCAACACCAGGAGGTAAAATCCCTCGGCCCAGGCTGGTCAGCCTTTGAAGGCATCAGCACATCTAATGGGCCATTTTCAGAACTCAGGTTTAGCCATGTCAATGCCAGCGGCTAAAATCCCTTAGCTCAGGATGGTCAGCCTCTAAACGCATCGCCATCTCTGGAACCGAGACTAGAACATAGGCTCGGCCTCTTCAATGCCAGGAGGTAAAATCCCTCGTCCTGGGCTAGTCAACCTTTGAAGGCATCAGCACATCTACAGGGCCAAGTATAGAAATCAGGTTAGCCTTGTCAATGCCAGGGGTTAAAATCCCTCGGCCCGGGCTGGTCGGCCTCGGAAGGCATTGCCATATCCAAAATCGAGACAAAAACTCCGACTCATCCTTGTCAACACCAGGAGGTAAACTTCCTTGACCCGAGTTCGTTAGCTTTTGAATGCCTCATCACATCTACTAAGCCAAGTGCAGATCTTAGGTTCGGCCTTATCAACGGCAGGGGTTAAAATCCCTCAGCCTGGGTTGTCGGCCTCTAAAGGCATCGCCATCTCCGGAACCGAGACTAGAACTTAGGCTTGGCCTTGTCAACGCCAAGAGGTAAAATCCCTCGGCCCGAGCTGGTCAGCGTTTGCTGGCATCAACACATCTTATAGGTCAAGTTCAGAAGTCAGGTTCGACCTCGTTAACGCCAGTGGTTAAAATCCCTCGGTTCAGGTTGGTCGGCCTCTAAAGGCATCGCCATCTCGGGAACCGAGACTAGAACTTAGGCTCGACGTTGTCAATGCTAGGAGGTAAAATCCTTCGACCCGGGCTGGTCATTCTTTGAAGACCTCTGCACATCTGCAGAGCCATGTCTAGATCTTAGGTTCTGCCTTGTCAACGCTAGGGGTTAAAATCCCTTGGCCCAGACTGGTCAGCCTCTGAAGGCATCGCCATCTCTGAAACTAAGACAAGAACTTAGGCTCGGCCTTGTCCACGCCCAGAGGTAAAATCCCTCGGCCTGGGCTGGTCATGCTTTGTAGGGATCAGCACATCTACTGGGCCAAGTTCAGAACTCATGTTTGGTCTTGTCAACGCCAAGGGTTAAAATCGCTCGGCCCGAGCCAGTTGGCCTCTGAAGACATCGCCATCTCCGGCATCGAGACTAGAACTTAGGCTCAGCCTTGTCAATGTAAGGAGGTAAAATGCCTTGGCCTGGGCTAGTCAGCCTTTGAAGGCATCAGCACATCTATTGGGTCATATTCAGAACCAAGGTTAGGTCTTGTCAATGCAAGGGGTTAAAATTCCGCGGCATGGGCTGGTCGGCCTCTGAAGGCATCGCCATCTTCGGAATTGAGAGTAGAACTTAGGCTCGACCGTGTCAACACCAGGTGGTAACATGCCTCGACCCGGTCTAGTCATCCTTTGAAGGCATCAACACATCTACTAGGCCATGTTCATAACTCAGATTCGGCCTTGTCAACTCAAGGGGTTAAAATCCCTCGACCCGGGCTAGTCGGCCTCTGAAGGGATTGCCATCTACAAAACTGAGAATAGAACTTAGCCTCGGCCTTGTGAATACCAGGAGGTGAGATCCCTCGGCCAGGGCAAGTCATCCTTTGAAGGCCTCTGCACATCTACTGAACCTAGTCTTGATCTTAGGTTCGGCCTTGTCAACACTAGGGGTAAAAATCGCTCAGCCTGGGCTGGTCAGCCCATGAATACATCGCCTTATCCAGAACCGTGACTAGAACTTCAGCTTGGCCTTGGCAATGCCAGGAGGTAAAATCCCTCAACCACGCTGGTCAACCTTTGAAGGCATTAGCACATCTACTAGACTAAGTTCGGAACTCAGGTTCGGCCTTGTCAACGAAAGGGGTTTAAATCCCTCGACCCAAGCTGGTCGGCCTCTGAAGGCATCACCATCTACGGAACCGAGACTAGAACTTTGGCTCGGCCTTGTCAATGCAAGGAAAGAACATCCCTCAGCCCGGGTAGGTCATCCTTTGAAGGCATCAACACATATACTAGGCCAAGTTTAGAACTCAGGTCCGGCCTACTCAACGCCAGAGAGTAAAATCCCTTAGCCAGGGTTGGTCGGCCTCTAAAGGAATCGCCATCTCCGGAACCGAGACTAGAACTTGGGCTCGGCCTTATGAATGCCAAAAGTTAAAATTCCTTGGCCCGGGCTGGTCGGCCTCTGAAGGTATCACCATCTCTAGAACCAAGACTAGAACTTAGTCTCGACTTTGTCAATGCCAGGAGGTAAAATCCCTCGGCCCGGGCTGGTCATCCTTTGAAGGCATCAGCACATCTACTGGGCCAAGTTCTGAACTCAGGTTCGGCCTTGTCAACGCCAAGGGTTAAAATCCCTTGGCCCGGGCTGGTCGGCCATTGGAGGTATTGCCATTTTTGGAACTGATACAAGAACTTAGGCTCGGCCTTATGAACGTTAGGAGGCAAAATCCCTCGACTCGAGCTGGTTAGCCATTGCAGGCCTCAACACATCTTCTAAGCCAACTCTAGATCTTAGGTTCGGCCTCGTCAACGCCAGGTGTTAAAATCCATCCACCCAGGCTGGTCGGCCTCTGAAGGCATCGCCATATCCAGAAACGAGACTAGAACCTAGGCTCGGTCTTTTCAATGCCAAGAGGAAGAATCCCTCTACCCGGGATGGTCAGCCTTTGAAGGCATCAACACATCTACTAAGACATGTTCAGAACTCGGGTTCGGCCTTAACCATTCCAGAGGTTAAAATCCCTCGGCCCGGGCTGGTCGGCCTTTGAAGGAATCGCCATCTACGGAACCGTTACTAGAACTGAGGCTCGGCCTTGTCAATGCTAGGAGGTAAAATCCCTCGGCCCGGGCTGGTCAGCTTTTAAATGCCTCTACACATCTGGTGAACCAATCCAGATCTTAGGTTTGGCCTTGTCAATGCCAGGGGTTAAAATCCCTCGACCCAGGCTAGTCGGCCTCTTAAGGCATCGCCATCTCCGGAACTGAGATTAGAACTTAGGCTCGGCCTAGTCAACGCCCGATGGTAATATCCCTAGGCCTAGGCTAGTCATCCTTTGCAGGCATCAACACATTTACTAGGCCAAGTTCAGAACTCAAGTTCGACCTTGTCAACGCTAGGGGATAAAATCCCTCAGCCCGGGCTGGTCGGCCTCTGAAGGCATCGCCATCTCTTAAACCGAGACTAGAGCTTAGGCTCGGCCTTGCTAACACCAGGAGGTGACATCCCTCAGCCTGGACTGGTCATCCTTTGAAGGTATCAACCCATCTACTGAGCCAAGTTTATAACTCTGGTTCGGCCTTGTCAATGCTAGGGGTTTAAATCCTTCGGCTTGGCCTGGTTGGCCTCTGAAGTGATCGCCATCTCCGAAACCGAAACTAGAACATAGCCTCAGCCTTGTCAACACCAGGAGGTAAAATCCCTCAGCCTAGGCTAGTCAGCCTTTGAAGGCCTTAGCAAATATACGGAGCAAAGTCTAGATATTAGGTTATGCCTTGTCAACACTAGGGGTTAAAATCCTTCAGCCCGGGCTGGTCGGACTCTGAAGGCATCGCCATAAAACTGAGACTAGAACTTAGGCTTGACCTTATTAAGGCCAGGAGGTAAAATCCCTCAGCCCGGGCTGGTCAGCCTTTGATGACATCAGCACATCTACTGGGCCAAGTTCAGAACTCAAGTTCGGCCTTGTTAACGTCAGGGGTTAAAATCCCTCGGCCCGGGATGGTTGGCTTCCGAAGGCATCGCTATCTCCGGAACCGAGACTAGAACTTAGCACGGCCTTGTCAATGCTAGGAAGTAAAATCCCTCGACCCGGGCTAGTCAGCCTTTGAAGGCCTCTACACATCTGCTGAGCCAAGTCTAGATCTTAAGTTCGGCCTCATCAACGCCATGGGTTAATCCCTCGGCCCAGGCTGGGTTACCTCTTAAGACATCGCCATCTCAAGAATTGAGACTAGAAGTTACGATCGGCCTTGTCAACGCCCAGAGGTAAAATACCTTGGCTTGGGCTAATCAGCCTCTAAAGGCATCAGCACATCTACTGGGCCATGTTTAGAACCCAGGTTCGACCTTGTTAACACCAGGGTTTAAAATTCCTCGGCCCGGGATGGTCGGCCCCTAAAGGCATTGCCATCTCTGGAACCGATAATAGAACTTAGGCTTGGGCTTGTTAATCCATGGAGGCAACATCTCTCATCCCGGGCTACTCATCCTTTGAAGGCATCAGCAGATCTACCGGGCAATGTTCAGAACTTAGGTTCGACCTTGTCAACGCTAAGTGTAAAAATCCCTCGGCCCGGGCTGGTCGGCCTTTGAAGGGATAACTATCTACGGAACTTACACTAGACCTTAGCCTCGGCCTTATCAATGCCAGAAGGTAAAATCCCTCGGCCTGGGCTAGTCAGCCTTTAAAGGCCTCAGGACAGCTACTGATCTAAGTCTAGATCTTTGGTTTTACCTTGTCAACACTAGGGGTTAAAATCCCTCAGCCCGGGCTAGTCGGCCAATGAATGCATCGCCATATCCATAACCGAGACTAGAACTTAGGCTTGGCCTTGTCAACGCCAGGATGTAAAATCCCTCGGCCTGGGTTGGTTAGCCTTTGAAGGCATTAGCACATCTACTAGGCCAAGTCCAGAACTCAGGTTCTGCCTTCTCAATGCCAGAGTTTAAAATCCCTCTGCGTGGGCTGGTCGACCTCTGAAGGTATCACCATCTCCAGAACCGAGACAAAAACATGGGCTCGGCCTTGTCAATGCCAGGACTTAAAATTCCTTGGCCCAGGCTGGTCGGCCTCTAAAGGTATCACCATATCTGGAATCGAGACTGGAACTTAGTCTCGGCCCTATCAACGCTAGGAGGTAATATCCCCCGACTCGGGCTGGTTAGCCATTAAAGATATCAGAACATCTACTAGGCCAAGTTCAAAACTCAGGTTCGGCCTTGTCAATGCCAAGGGTTAAAATCCCTCAGCCCAGGATGGTCGGCTTCTGAAGGTATCACCATCTCCAGAACCGAGACATGAACATATGATCGGCCTTGTCAATGCCAGGAGGTAAAATCCCTCAGCTCGGGCTGGTCAGCTTTTGGAGGCATCAGCACATCTACTAGGGTTCATCCTTGTTAACGCTAGGGGTTAAAATCCCTCGGCGCAGGCTGGTCGGTGTGAACGTCAGGAGGTAAAATCCCTCGACCCCGGCTGGTTAGCCTTTGAAGGCCTCAACACATTTACTCAGCCAAGTCTAGATCTTAGGTTCTGCCGTGTCAATGCCAGGTGTCAAAATCCATTCACCCGGGCTGGTCGACCTCTGAAGGCATCGCCATCTCCAAAACTGAGACTATAACTTAGGCTCGTCCTTGTCAACGCCAAAAGGTAGAATCCCTCGGGTTGGGCTGGTCAGCCTTTGAAGGCATCAACACATCTACTAAGCTAAGTTGAGAACTCTGGTTCAGCCTTGTCAACGCTAGAGGTTAAAATCCCTCGGCCCGGGCTGGTTGGCCTCTGAAGGCATCACCATCTCCAAAACTGAGAATAGAACTTAGCTCGACCTTGTCAATGCTAGGAGGTACAGTCCCTTTGCCCAGGCTGGTATGCCTTTGACGGCCTCTACACATCTGCTGAGCCATGTCTAGATCTTAGGTTCAGCCTTGTCAACGCCACGGGTTAAAATCCCTCGGCCCAGGCTGGTCGACCTCTTAAGGCATCGCCATCTCCAGAACTGAAACTAGAACTTAGGCTTGGCCTTGTCAATGCCCAGAGGTAAAATCCCTCGGCCATAGCTAGTCATCCTTTGCAGGCATCAACACATCTACTGGGCCATGTTTAGAACTCAAGTTCGGTCATGTCAATGCCAGGGGTTAAAATCCCTCGGCCCTAGCCGGTCGACCTCTGATGGCATCGCCATCTCCAGAACTGAGACTAGAACTTAGGGTCGGCCTTGTCAATGCCAGGAGGTAACATTACTCGAACCGTTCGAGTCATCCTTTGAAGGCATCTGCACATCTACTGGCCAAGTTCAGAACTCAAGTTCGGCCTTGTCAATGCTAGTGGTTTAAATCCCTTGACCCGAGCTGGTCGACCTCCAAAGGGATTGCAATCTCCAGAACTGAAACCAGAACTTTGCCTCATCCTTATCAATGTCAGGATGAAAAATCCCTTGTCCTGGGCTAGTCAGCCTTTGAAGTCCTCAGCACACCTACTAAGCCAAGTCTAGATCTTTAGTTCGGCATTACCAACACTAGGGGTTAAAATCTTTCAGCTTGGGCTAGTCGGCCTCTGAAGGCATCGCCATAAAACCAAGACTATAACTTACGCTTGGCCTTATCAACGTGAGGAGGTAAAATCCCTCGGCCCGGGCTGGTCAGCCTTCGGAAGCATTAGCACATCTACTGGGCCATGTTCAGAACTCAGGTTCTACCTTGTCAATGCTAGGGGTTTAAATCCCTCGGCCCGGGCTAGTCAACCATTAAAGGCATCCGTACAACTAATAGGCCATGTTTAGAACTTAGGTTCGGCCTTGTTAACGCCAATGGTTAAAATCCCTCTACCCGGGCTAGTCGGCCTCTAAAGACATCGCCATCTCTGGAACCGAGACTAGAACTTAGGCTCGACTTTGTCATTGTCAGAAGGTAAAATCACTCGGCCTTAGCTGGTTAGCCTTTGAAGCCCTGTACACATCTGCTGAGCAAAGTCTTGATCTTAGGTTCGGCCTTGTCAATGCCAGGGGTTAAAAATCCTCATCCCAGGCTGGTCGGCCTCTGAAGGCATGGCCATCTCCGGAACTGAGACTAGAACTTAGGCTCGGCCTTATCAACGCCCGGAGGTATAATCCCTCAGCCTGGGCAGGTCATCCTTTGCAGGCATCAACACATCTACTGCTCCAAGTTTAGAACTCAAGTTCGGCCTTCTCAACGCCAGGGTTTAAAATACCTCAGCCCAGGTAGGTCGGCCTCTTAAGGCATGGCCATCTTCGGAATCAAGACTAGAACTTAGGTTTGGCCTTGTCAATGCCAAAAGGTAAAATCCCTAGGCCCAGGCTAGTCAGCTTCTGAAGGCATCAATACATCTACTAGCCTTGTTCAGAATCCAGGTTCGGCCTTATCAACGTCAGGGTTTAAAATTCCTTAGCCCGGGCTGGTCGGCCTCTGAAGGCATCGCCATCTCCGGAATCGAGACTATAACTTAGGCTCAGCCTTCTCAACCCTAGGAGGTAACATCCCTTGGCCCTGGCTAGTCATTCTTTGAAGGCATCATCACATCTACTCGGCCAAGTTCAGAGCACTGGTTCGGCCTTGCCAACGTCAGGGGTTTAAATCCTTCGGCCCAGGCTGGTCGGCCTTTATGGGCATCACCAACTCCGGAACCGAGACTAGAAACTAGGCCCAACCTTGTCAACGCTAGGAGGTGAAATCCCTGGGCCTGGGCTGGTCAGGGTTTGAAGGCCTCAGCACATCTACTCGGAAAAGTTCAGAACTCAGGTTCGCCCTTGTCAACTCCAGAGGTTAGGACCATCTAGCCGGCTGGTCGACCTTTGAAGGCATCACCGTGTCCGGAACCGAGACTAGAACTTAGGCTGGACCTTGTCAATGCCATGAGTTAAAATTCGTTAGCCCGGGCTGGTCAGCCTTTGAACGCATCAGCACATCTATTGGGCTAAGTTTAGAACTCAGGTTCAGCCTTGTTAACGCCAAGGGTTAAAATCCCTCGACCCGGGCTGGTCGACCTCTGAAGGTATCTGTTATGCTAAAGGTTTTTTAAACAAGCCTCTATTTGGTTTTGACTAATAACAATCAATTGATTCGATCTTTTGGATGTTAATGTTTTTATGAAGTTTGGTTTTAATAAATATATAATCAAATATAAATTTGATTATATGTATGTCATCCCCTCTTGATAAACCTGGTATCTTTCTTTTAGTGAAGTTTGGTTTTGATAGATACATAATCAAATATAAATTTTATTATATAAATGTCAACTTCACTTGATCACCAAGATTAAGCGAGGACTTCAACATTAACAATCCTCAGGTCTAGAAATGACTAGACTTGAGTAGTCTGGTTAAGTATTCAATCTCAAGTTGGGCAAAACAACCTAAGGTTGTGGACCCTTTCGAGACTTGAGATTGAAGGTCTTAAAAGAAGAGAAACAACAACACCTCGTGTAGCAAATCTCTCACCTCTTTGATATGTTGATGAGGAAGTATAAGCAAGCTCTAAGCCTACTTATTACTAGAGGTGTCTCATGTACGAAATCAAAGCTCTCACCCGTATATGTATTGATCAAGAAATACAAGCAAGCTTTAAGCTTACTTATTATTTGAAGTGGATCATCAACATTAAAGGCTTGACAGCATCAGTTCCGTAATTCAATTGGACTGGAATTGATTTTAAGTAGTACGAGCCAAGCTGAAAGGTAAATCGACGCCCAAGCCATATTCTTTGTGGATTAAGAGCACAGCAAAGAAATGGGTCGCTCTCTTCTTACAGCTAATTTGTTTCTTCGAAAGCCTCTGACTAAGTCAGTTTGTAAGGCTCAGAAATGAAGAAGAAGAAACAAGCTTTGTGTTGAAAAGAAGAA
>JAULLG010008690.1:0-14918 GCA_035668355.1 Sarracenia leucophylla
AGTAAGTTATACCTTCTCCTTCATGTGCCATGAGTGCAAGATTTGTACATTCATCACTTGATTCTCCTTTTTCGCTTTCACTTGACTTCGTATCGTCCCAAGTCACTTTCATTGCTCTCTTGGGATGCTTTCTTTTATCCTTTCTGATCAAAGGACGATTGGGCTTTATATGCCCCAGTTTCTTACATCCATAGCATATCACTTCTTCTTCCTCATCATCATCATCTTCTTTGGAACTTGATTTGTCTTTGAATTTTGAGGATTCTCCCTTACGTCCTTCGTTCTTGAGGAATTTTCTTCCTTGTCTCTTGTTCTTGAGAAAGTTTTTGAATTGCCTTGTGATATGAGCCATTTGCTCATCCTCCTCGCTAGAGCTTTCCACCTTTAATTTTTCCTTTTTGGTGAGACTTTAAGAGCTATGTCCTTCTTCTTCTTTCCTTCATCTACATTGACACCTTTCTTGTTTTGCTCATGTGCCATAAGATTTCCTAGAAGCTCCTCCAAGCTCAATGTAGTGAGGTCCTTTGCCTCTTGGATCACGGTGACTTTCGCTTCCCATCTTTCCAGTAAGCACTTCAATATTTTTCACACAATCTCTGCATTTGAATACACTTTTCTAAGAGACTTTAAATCGTTAATAATGTTAGTAAATCGAGTAAATATTTTGATAATAGTCTCATCATCATGCATTTTAAATAACTCATTATTATGCACTAAAAGACTAATCTCGGACTCCTTGACTTGGTTAGTCCCCTCGTGGGTAACCTCTAATCTATCCCATATTTGCTTAGCCGTGTCACATGAAGAGATTCTATTAAACTCATTAGAATCTAATGCACAAAATAAAATTTTCATAGCTTTGGCATTTATTGTGTTTTACCTAATATCAACCTCATTCCATTCGGATTCAGGCTTTGGTATGGTCTCACCATCTACAAATTTTGTGCGGGTCTTTGGTCCGGCCATAATCATCCTCCAAAGATCATAGTCAATGGATTGGATATAAATCTTTATTCTATCCTTCCAAAAGGTGTAATTTGTTCCATTGAACAAAGGTAGTCTAGAGGTCGATTGGCCCTCAGATGCAGCGAAAGAAAATTCTGGAGGTTGCCATAGGTTCTTAACTATAATATGCAAAAATATATAGCAAAGTGAAAAGCCGAGACTCTGATACCAATTGTTGGTCCGGATAGGCAACTTAGAGGGGGGGTGAATAGGTTATTGGAAAAACCTAAACTCTTTTCGGTTTTTCTAAAAACTTAGTTCTAGCAAACAATATCTAACAAAATATGCAGCGGAGAATATAAGATAAAGTGCAAGAAATAAAGCAAATAAAGAGAAACAAGAAATCAAACCACAACACCGACACGTATAGTGGTTCGGCCAAATACCGGCCTACATCCACTCTCTCAAGAATTCTTGAGGATTCCACTAAGCAAACTTTTACAGGTAGGCTTGGACCTCTCTTTGTTACAGGTCAATAATAACCTATACTTCTATCAGGTGAAGTGAAACCTCCCTCTTGGACAAGGGCCAAGAGTAGCCTCCTTCTTCTATCGGGTGAAGAGCAACCTCGATCGTATTGCTTCAATGGGTGAATAGTAACCGCCTCCTTCTGTGGTGAAGGGAAACCATGGAACCTTGAAGTTTTGTTGCAGCAGCAACCCAAATCTGGAGTCTTCTCCTTGTGAGACGATTATTCAAATAATGGTTCACTACAAGATTCACTCTTTCTCAAATATGATTTACAATGAAGTACAATGAAAGAATAAGAGAGGAATTACAACCAAAGTCTGGTATATAATACAACCAGAAAAAGTTCAAATATAAGAATGAAAAATGTGAGCAAAAACAAAGGATTGATCGTAGATGATATGTAGACTTGTTTGCACTTGGTTGTCCAACCTTGCAATCTTCAAATAATGCTCCTTATATAGGCTAACCAAATTATAGAGCCGTTGGGCCTCAAAAAGATCCGTTGCACTCCAAAATATAGCCATTGCGAATCAGAAAAATTAAATTCCCGACAAAAACTATCGAAATTTTTCATGAAATTGTCGAAATTTTCACTTGAAATCTACCACACAGTCGACTGTATCCCACAACTGCCAGCTTTGATAAGTTGCCATACTGTCGAACTTTTCTTAATTTATGTCAAGATTTTGTTGATCAATGATGGAAAAAATGTTGAACTTTTATCCGATATGTCAACATTTATGGATCACTCGAGGAGAGAGAAAAGTCTCGGTATATTTATGTCGAACTTTTGCCTCAAACTATCGAACTTTGTGAATTCCGAAAAAGGCACATACAATCGACTATATACTTCACAGTCGACTGTGTTGCTAGTTTTGCCTTGGCTGATTTTTCCTCCTTTTCTTCTTTTCTCTTGGCCTTTTGGTTTGAGCATAGGCATAAATAAAAATAGGATTTAACCAGAAATAAATCATTCAAACATAGCTCAACCATTAGCAACAACAAATCAATGTGTTGTTATAATCAAAATCAAAATAAAGGCTTGATTGAAAAAGCCTTTAGGCTAATAACCACAAAGGGTTAACAGTTTATATCACAAGTATAAACACTAGTTAACGTCGCCCGTCACCCACAGACGTAGGCCATCACCCTAAAGAGTAAACCCGTTATATTACAGTTCTAAGTATAAAGAACATTTGTAAACCATAACTGCATCGGGCTCACCCAAACGAGATCCACCCTAAACATCAGGATGTCCCCTGGAGCTAGCATATAAGCAAATTAAGATCAGCCACGCCTATAACAAGTCCAATGATTACCTAATGCGGTCTACCGAGAGACCGAAGGGTAACCATACTTGTGATAGCCCCATGAAGATGGATAACATGCATGAAAGCCCACCGACGTAGGCCGTCACCCACTCGACAACAAGTGTCGTAATCTGACGCAGGCCATCACCCACCCTACATCGATTGTCGTAATGCGACGTAGCCCGTCACCCACCTGATAACAAGTTTCATAATCTGACGTAGGGAGTCACCCACCTGATAATTCGGGTCTAAGAGGCCCCTGGACCTTTGTTGAATCATAAATTTTGTTTTAAAAAGAAAAAGGGTTTGGTTTTCAAAGTAAAGTTATGATTCAACAGCCGTTCGGCCAACCGGGATTTACCCAAAAAGTATCACTTTAGAACCCTAAGGTTCAACCCTCGCCATTTACAAAAATGAGCCAATTTTGAAAAAAACCACTCCAAAACTCGTTTTTGCCCAAAAACCCCAAACATGGAAAAATACTCAGTTTGTACATAATTTTAGCTATGGCTATCCAACCCAGACACCGATAACAAATATCAAAGATATCTAGATAACTAGAAATGACCTAACCACATCAAGTAATACAGACAAACAATGCCCTACAAGTATAAAAGACTAAACTATAGTTATCGGTCCTGTAAGAATCCAACAAATATAGAGATGCTACTGCGTTCTCACAAACATAGGAAACTAACAGTACCCCAAGAGTCACAACTCCGGACCCATAAGAATCGGGTTACTATCAAGACAAGCATAACCCATAACTTAAGCAATAAACATGCTAACACAAATCTGAAAGGACAGATATATCATAACCATATTGCCGACCAAGGAAAGCTAAAAAGGTTTCCAAGAATACCAGGTCCCGAGGCCCAAAATATGAAAAACTAGCATAAATAAACCAAAATAGCCTTACATACAACAGGTAGAGTTTTAGAGTAGGTCGTTCCCTACCTCACAACCGAGATGACACTTGGAAATCGAGCCCAATTCATAGCCATCCCGAACTAACCCCGAAAGCGCATCCAACTTCCAAAAAGTAATTTACCAGCATGCATATTAATTAACGGGGATAAAATCCGATTATCCAAAAATTACCGAAATTTAACCACAGGTTATATTCTATGCCAATGAATCGGAGTCAATTTTACAAAATAAACCTCCGAAGGGCGAAATCCCCAAATTGGTCCCAATCCAACCCGAAAACCCTAGTTTCTCCAAAATTGAAATCGATCACACCACCATGATTCTAGAAAGCTTAGTTACTTAGATCTAGATCTAATCTTATCATTCAATAGCTAAAAGTGGGATCAAAATCATAAAAACCCAAAAAGGATATCGTCGGGTTTGGCCAAGCCCTAACTCCAATCAATCGTAAGACTTCGATTAAATCTCAAACAAAATTAGTGGGAATGTTCTTTAGGCTTTGAATCTTACCTCCAATGAAGTAATCCGAAGAAACCGAGTCGAATCAAGCCAAAAATCACCGTCTGAGCTCGCGTTACGCGCGTTCGATACTCCATGTTCCCATCGCTGTTTCTCTCCTTTTCTTCCTCCTTTCCCTCTGTCACCGGCGGTGTGGGGCTCTGTCACATCCTGACCTTCGTAGAATTAATTAAACAACTTTTAATTAATTTAAAACTTCCATCTTCTAACTTCAGTAAAATCAACCCAATTTAGCTAAAAGTCCCTACTTAAAAACTCTTCCTTTGCTCCTTAGTAAAATTTTAACAATCTTCACAATAATACAGTACTTAGACCAATGTCCCCAAAAATAGTGAAGGACCACAATATTTAAAAACAATCTTAAAATCTTCCCCCCCTTTTATTATAAGCAACATGTTCGGTCCACCGAGAGAGGGACCTCAGCTGACCGAGCTCCACCTCTCAACTTCGATCGACTGGAGGAAGGGGACCAGTAGACTGAAGGTTTAATGCAGTCGACTGTTAAGGGGATGCAGTCAACTGTGTGCTGCCCAGGTTCAATTTCAGAAAAATTTTCTTGCTTAGGTTGCAACCCTTCCTCCAAAGTCTTTCATTTCAACATTCTAAAGGCATAAAAAATATAACTTTTTACTACTAAGGATTTCCATCACAACCACCCACCTAAAAAGTATAAATAGAGATGGGCATCCATACATATAATTTGAACATAAAGCTCACTTTTATTAAAATCAACATGCCACTTCTAAGCACCCACGAATTCTCACCAATGAATGCATATAATGAATAAGTCTTGAGTCTACAAATTTATTAAACCTCAAGAATCATTTAACTTCCTAACGCTAACATTTATTTATTCTCAAACTATAAAGAAAATTAAGTGTCTCCATAACCCATGTCAAAAATGATATGTAATGCCTTGAGTCCGATCTAGTCTTCAACTATAGCCTTGCCTGGATCACCTATGTTGTTATTTCATAGAAAAACAAAATAACAATGTAAGATTAAGCTTGTAGGAAACATAATAAAATATAACATGTGAAACGTAACGAATTATGCACAATATGAATGCCAACATCGAAATCATCAAGCATAATCCAATTCTTCTACCTTTACTTCTTTACTTTTCTTCTCTTCCCATTAAAGATGATACATACGTTCATCATTTACTTCACAATTATCTTCTACTATCTAATACATTTCATGCTTCTGGCTCTCCAAGAGCCGCTTCCACTTGTGAATTAAATGTCCATAAGTTTCCTCGCTTTTACTTGTGAATTAAATGTCCACAAGTTTCCTCCCTTCCTATTGGATTGGTTATCCAATAATTGAGGTCTCCTTACAATGAATTAAGTTATCCATTGACTTTTCTAACTCGCTAGGAATTAGATACTTCATCATCGCTTAAAAGATAGGCCGTCCTATAGCTTCTCTGATCCTTCCTCACTCAAGTACTTCAATTTTAAATATTCAAAATCAGTCCACATTTACTGTTCTATCGAACTCAACAGGAAGCCTAGGCTATCCTGATTATTTCTACATTAAAGTAGACCCTGGACCCTCTCAAACTTCACTTCTCACTGTTAAAATATATTTCATTGGACTCTAGATTATCCTATATTCTTAACATTAAAGAAAATTCTTCCCTTTATCAACTAATATTTAATCACTGCAAAAATCTCAACATACATACAAACTTCCTATTTTTTTCTCAACTCTAACTTCAAGCTAGAGTTACACAATCATTCTTTCGACTTCAATTAATATTATTCACCTATTCTTAACAATTAAGAACATGTAAATCTTCATGGAATTTCAAGTATTAATATACTAAAATTCGGGCAAGTCAAAAACCTCATACAATAATACCTTAAAACTTCATGTAACCTCTAATCTTTCACAAAATTACCTTCGGGTTCAATAAGATTTATGAATCCTACCTCAAATCACCAAGGGAGGCCGAAAATCAAGTCTAGAAGCCCTGAACTTGCAGTCCTTAATCTGATACGAAATAGTTTCAGATTAAATCTTATAAAAATTCTAAAATCTCATGGTAATATTATGAAATACTTTAAGATCCTCACCTTTTCGGAATCCAAAAGAAAGAAAATGACTGAACAAATGAGAAGAACTGCTATTGCCGTGCCTTTCCTCCTCCGCCGCTTCTCTCTTCTCTCTCGCTCTTCTTCTCTGGCGACAATGAGTTTCGCCGGCGCCTCCTTGTCCCTCTTCTCTGCTTCGGATTTTTGAGAAGAAGAAGAAAATAAGAAAGCAAAACCATGTATCAAGAAGATAGCTCAGTCGCCTACCCTTTTCTCCTTTGAAAACCCTACCCACGTTCTATATTTTCTCCTTGTGCGGGTTGGACTAAAAAGCCCCCAGCCCTTGTTTGGTTTTTATTTTGTTTTCTCTTATTTTTCTAAGCTTCTCTTCTTCCTTTGTCCCTCATATAGGATTATATCTATATGTATGTATATATATATTTATATAAGAGATGTATGACCCACTTGAAATAATTAAATAATAAAAATTATTAAAAACAGGTCATAACTTTACAGGTTCGCTGGAGTGGTGCGGCGACCAGCCCTTCCCTCTCCTTCTTCTTCTTCCCCTTCCTTTCTTCCCTTCTCCCCCGTTTCTTCTCCAAAACTAGAGATGGTTTCTCTGCGTGCGCGAGTTCGCGCGGCAGTGTTTGGCAAAGTGTGTTTTGTTTTAATTTTTTTAATTTTATAAGATATTTTTAAAAAATATCTTTATATATATATACATACATATATAGAGACATACCTTTCATTTAGCCTAATTAATTAATAAAATTTAATTTATTAATTAAAAAACTAAATCGACAAAATCTTGTAAAAGATTTAAATTTTTGTTAATCGAAAAAAAATATTACTCAAAAATTCCTTTTTCCAATTAAATAATTATTTAAATATTTTTGGGTCCTCACATAATGTGTACATATATATCTACCCATTAATATTAGTTAATATATATAATTATTCTACCATAATAATAATGATATGGAGAGAATATATATATATATATATATATATATATATATATATTCATCAATTAACATACATACATATATTCTCTTAACATAAAGCATGGAAGAGAATATATGCATACCATAAAGGCCCCTCTTTCTCCTTCCTTCCTTGGCCGGCAATGCTTGGATCCCAGGCATGTGCCAAATTTCAATTTTGCCGTAAATATTTAATTTAATTCCTCGATTGTCCTGGCGAAAATCCAATAATCAAATTAAATTAAATAATCACCGAAAGCAACCATAAATAAATCGTGCATATAAATGGGCTACATGAGGTATCATGGGGAAGTATAAGATTCGGGCTAACCGTACAAGAAAATCGGATTTCCCTAACTCAATTCCCGAGTTAGATCATTTCTCACACGAACCAGGACTTATTCCACTAAAGGCCCTGACTGAACTCTCGGCCCTAACTCCAATTATGGCTCGAGTTTCCAATTATTACATGCAATGAAATCTTCTCACGTTTAAGATATGGATTCCCAATAATCAAATTAGATTACTGACAATCCGGTTCAATTAACCTCGCAACCGCACCGCTTACCCTTTTGAGTATGCCGGATCAAAAGATCCACTTGTAAGATTATGGCATTATCAAACCTATAAGTCAAGCACACGAGGAAAAACTCCTCATCCTGAATCAGACGTGGTTTCCGTCAGTTGATTATCAATCATCGAACAAATAATGACAGTACCCAATCCACCGGTCATATTGATCTCAATATCGAAATCTCAACCATTGGTGACTCAAAGCACTGCACATTATCTGAACATGATTCGATCAATCACGTCGGTATTAAAAGTGCGTACAATACGTGACAATATAGGATGTGGATCAATTCATATAGTCAGTATAAAATTGATCATCCTATTGATTCTGCTCTATACACTCGAATTGTACTAACACATCGAGCTTGAACATTGAATTTACAGATCGAAATCTGAGCCGTCTGACCCAAACAAGACCAGCTAATATAATGATGTGCTACAATCGTACCAATGAATTCTTTAGGTCCACTGTGATTGTGAGCCTACTGTATATGCTGTTAGAACTTATGACCCGATCTTCCGTGCTATATGCAATGAGTTAGATACTTGGCAGAATATACGGACAATGCATTCATACATCATACACATAATAAATATGAAACAATAAATGTAATAAGCTCTCGAATGTTTCTCATTAATATACCATGGATTAATAATAAAATTACATAAAAGTTGTGCTTTTAAGTATACTATCCCAACAAAGGAATAGTAGACCATGTGGGTCACCAGTATGTTGTGCAACATGGTAGAGTTTGCGTTATAGGGACCGTAGTTTGTCAGTGTTATGTGTAGAGTTGTTTTCCCTATAAGGTACATTGATTTTGAGGACAAAATCCTCTAAGTTGGGGAGGTTGTAACATCCTAACCCGTTTCAATTTTTAAATTTTAATTAAACCAGCTTTTAAACATTGTCACCTATTCGTTGAACCGCTTAAAAGTTTATGAGAAATTAAAAATTGCTATTCATTTAGAGTCCTATGATGTTACCGTTTATTTTGGAACATTGGGATTATTATTCTGGGGTATCAGGTTAAGTTCGAGGACTTTAGACAAGGAACAGGTCTCAATTTTTAAAATTTTGAACCATTATGAAGATTAGGGGTCTGCATGAGCGGTTGGGGGTCCACTCGAGCGGTCTATGTTGACAATGGGTTGTTATAACGCGTTTGGAAGATTTTTTTGGATAAAATATTTTCTCTCTCTCTCTAAAACCCGTTGAGAAGATGAGGACAAAGCTAAGGGTTTGGGATGGCTTTTGGATGCATGATTGAGCCTTGTTTGGTAAGATTTCTTGTATTTAACTTTGATTCCTTTGATTTTCTACCGTCATCCAATGTATTCATCGAACGAATTTTTGATTTTGGTGTTTGTTTGATGTTAGGATCGGATTAGAGGGGAATTTTTCTTTATTCCGCTTCGGTTACGATGTAAGATATATGTTTACCTTTAATTATTGCATGAGTACGCATTATATACTTTGGTGAAAAGTGAAAATTTTAACGTACTTCAATATGCAAACGTTTTTTGGTGACTCGAAACATAGGACTTTCAGATGTTGGTTATCATTTATACTTATTCGGCTTGATTAGATTGTATGTTTCTTTTTAGTTTTAGATTCGATTAAATATTGCACAAAACATTTATAATGCGATATATGACAGATATCGAGTTTTGACGGGTTTAAATTGGTGGTTTTGAAAAATAAGTTACTTTTCCTATATCTATGTGATGATTGGAGCAAACTTATCTTTTGGGTTCACAAAACGGTTAGGCGTAGCTAAAAATGTGTACAAACGGTTAGGGTTCATTTTGGAAAAAGCAGAACATTTTGGGGAAAAGTAACTTTATGTTAAATTTTTCCGAAATTGATTTATATCCTATGGAATTGGCATGGATCGGAACCTATGGTTCCATTTTTAGACTTTTCGAAAATCGGGATGGTTTTCGGGAAAGTTGATGAGTTGACCGATTTTGGGAAAAATGGTGTTATAAGTTCAAAACTAGTACCTGGGATTGTTTACGTGTATTTGGATCGTACCATGACTCATTTTCACTAGAATAGTGATATGCATTGTGTTGGGTTTCGATAAGCAACTTGGAGGTTTTTGTGTAGGTTTCCTTATCCGTACCTTGTGGGGTTTGATACAAACATAGTTTTCTCTGTTATAACTTGTGAGCTAATTTGATATCCACTACACATATCATGTTGCCAATTATGGTCTCTTGCGTATATCGTATGATCTGTTGATATCTTTGTTATAGATATTTTTGTGTGTATATCATGCCTATTGAGTTGATATCCTTTATGTGTATCATGCTAGTTGATTGGGATATCCATGTTGTGTATATTTTGCTTTTTGATTCGATATCCATTGTGTATATCACGTTGGCTGATTAGGATATCCTATTTTTGTGTATATCCAACTAGTACACTATGATATCCTATCTTTGTATATCATACATGTTGATTTTGATATCCTTCTGGTGTATATCGTGTTAATTGATGATATCCTTGTTGTGGTATATCTTGTTTATTTATTTTACTTAGTTGTAGTACATCTTTTGGGGGTTATGGGTGATGTGGTTCGGTGTTGTATTATGGTGTGAGTACCATATTTTGGGAGTACAGATCTCCATGGTTAAAGCCCATAAAGGTATGCGATAATTGATCGGCACTTAAAAGTAACAATTTAATTCTATTAGTTACACTTGGCTAGGCCCGATATGCTATTTAATATTGTGTTTTTGTAGTATTTTTATGTTTTAGATGGGTTTTGAAAAGGTGATGTAAAACAATAACAAAATTACAAAATAAGACAACAATTCGCAAGAAAAGTTCAAAACCAAACAAGAACCATCTGGAAGCTCCTACACTTCCATCTGGACGCTGATGCCACTTCCGTCAGAACGCGCAAGAATTTCCATCGGCACACCACAACCAGTTCGATCGGGACGGTGTCGTCCTTTCTGTCCGCACGGTATTGCCAATACACTCATAATCTAAGAAGGACAATACTTTCTAGAAATCTATAAATAGACCTTAGAATCCCCATAATCTGATATCTGAGTGCAATGACAGAAATCCTTGTCTTTCTCACATATTTAATTTTCGATTCCGGACGAGCCTGAACTTGAAGGTTCGGGCCTCGACGAAAAGTTGCCGACGAATATCGACATCAACTCAAAGATAGATTCCTGCTCAACCATACATGGCAAAGTCCCTCGTCTTCCTCGGGTTATGATGAAACCCGAACTTGGTATTTTATGAGTAAATTAATTCTTTTATTTTATTTTTACTTTTTAATTGGATTCATAATACAACAATTTTAATCCGCGATATATTTTGATCGGCCAAAAAATAATTCTTTTCAATATATTTTATTTTCATTAATGATTTATGTGATTGAATTAAATGTGGGTCATATAACTGTGATTATTGTTAGTGGAATACTTAAATATGTGATTAGTCTATGCCATGAATAAGACTAGTCGTGCAACAATCCTGTATAGGTTATGTTTTATTTAAGATTCGAGATTTCAATTGTATAACTTGAGATATTTTATGTTATTGACGAGACAAATTTTACTCTGGATAGTCCATGACATGTTCTTAGATAGAATATGCCTTGTTTACATATAAATCTATCATCTTGAATATCCATATCGATTATGTCATGTTACAATTAAATCGAATAAAAAGTTGGATAAAATAAGAATTAATTGAAACTAGAATTCTAGGTAAAGGTGGATTCTAAACTAAGGTAGAAATTTTCTCTAAAAAAAACTCATTTAATTAATTAGTAGTTTAGTTTTAATGTAGATAGAAGTTGATTTAGTTCATAATTCTTTTTATAATAAAAATCAAAGATTTATAATTTTATTTTCTTTAATTAAAATAATTTTTTTTCAAAAGATTAAATGGTTGAGAAAAATATTAATTGTCGTATATTCTTTGTGAAAACAATCGTGACTTACCGTTAGATACTTGTTAGTGATAAAGCTTGGTAATAAGCTTGATACGAGACGACATGTACCAGTTTCGGTGTCATTGCCAGGGAGTATTTTGATAAAAAGTTTTAAAAATCATTATTTAATCTAAAAAAATTTAATTTAATTATTTTTAATTTTATTTTTCGTCTCTGGTTTTCATATATTTTGTTGAAAAATAGAAAATTGTAAAGAAATAACAAACTCATCATCTGTCCAGACGCTAACTTTTCCCGTCGGGACGTAACAGCTTAACACTGTCCAGACACTACCTTATTTCCGTTGCTGTGTCTTCTTGGTCGTTGCTCCTTGCACAACGACTTACTATCTATTGATCCTGAAATTGAACAAACTTGCATGCTCAACCGAGCTATTTGGAGAGTACCTCCTTTCCCCCAATCTCTCGCATCTGCTCACACAGCTACGATGGCTAAAAATCCGAGAGGTAACCTCGTTGGTAACCGGGAAAATGATCCAGCAAACCAAGTAGAATAACAGCTAAAATCCTTAATGGAATATTATATTCCAACAACGTACAAGTCTTCTACCTGCATCGTGCCACCCAACATTGGGACCGACAACTATGCGATCCAACCATACCTTTTACAACTACTTCTCCAATTTCACGGACTATGCAGTGAGGACCGCTATAAGCATATAGATGAGTTTTTGGGGATTTGCTCTGCCATAAGACTCAATAACCTGCTTGAGGAAGTCAAACACGTGAAGTTATTTCCATTCTCTTTTCGAGACAAAGCCAAGGATTGTCTTAAGTCACTAGAGCCGAACACCATAACAACATGGGCTGAACTTCAGCAAGAATTTCTCTAAAAGTTATTTCCTATTGGTAAAATAAACTAAATCCACCGATCCATTACGAGTTTCACTCAACTGGAGAGAGAGATAGAAAGGGAAATTTAAAATTTCCTAAATTTTTTCCTTAAATCTATTCTAGTATATCCTATTACCTAATATTGTTATCTAAAATATATAGAATATATATCTAAACAATATTAACTTGGTAATTAATATAACTAGGGCCGACCATGTATTGTGTACCTAAAGAATTAATTCTATAAATAATTTTATATATCTCAATATATTAAAACATGCCAAGTGTATATGTAAGATTGCCAAAATAGCAAAGTCCTATATACACTTACCAAGAATTAATTCTCACTCAACACATATAAGGCCGACCACTTTTGGGTGTCCCCATAACTCCACGTTACCAATAACGCCCCTACACATTTAATTTAATACCTCAAACGTCCAGGTGATTAATCCGATTATCGAATTAAATTAAATAATAATAACTGAAGCTCTGTAAAATCTTGTGCATATAATAGGACTACGTGAGGGATCACGAGGAAGTATAGGACTCGGGGTAACTGTATAACAAAATCGGATATTCTTAACTCAATCCCTGAGTTAGATCCATTCTCGCACGAGCCAGAACTTATTCCACTAAAGGTCCGGACTGAACTCCCGGCCCTCAACTTGATTTGTGTCTCGAGTTTCTAATTACGATTCGTATTGTAGGCTCCCCACGTTTAAGATATGGATTCAAGATAATCAAATTAAGTTAGTAACAACCGGGTTCAAAAATTATCGTTTCCTCGCAACTGTACCGCTTAACTTATTGATATGCCTGATCAACCGATCCACTGTACAGGTTTGGCATCATCAAACTTATAAGCTATATGAGGGGGAACACCTCGACCTAAATCGAACGTGGTATCCATCTACTGATTGTTAATCATCGAACAAGCAAAGACAATACCCAACTCACCGGTGTTATTGATCACTCTATAGGGATCTCAACCATTGGTGACTCAAAGTACTGCGCATTACTTAAACACAATTAAACAATCATGTCTATATTAAGAGTACATGCAATACATGATAATATAAGATGTAGATCAATTCATATAGTCAGTATATAATTGATCATCCTACAGATCCCGCTCAATACACTCAAAGTGCAATAACACATTGAGCTCGAACATCAAATCCCAAGACTAAAAATTTGATTCGTTTGACCTAGCCCAGACCAGCTAATATAACGATGTGCTACAATCGTACTAATGGATTGTCCTGCCCATTGCGATTGTGAGCCTACTTATATATTTTTCAGAACCCTTGACCCGATCTTCCCCACTTCATGCAACGAGTCAAGTACTAGACAAAATATATGGACATAGCATTCACATACCATACATAATAAATACGAAACAGTAAATGCTAATCAATCTCAAGTGTTATTCATTAATAAATCAGGGATCCAAGATAATAAAATACATAAAAACATAGTTTTTAAGTATATCATCCCAACAATCTCCAACTTATACTCAAAGTCATGCATCCATCTGACACTTAACACTCTTACGTAAGTAAAAGTACCTGCTACATTGTCCGCAGATGTAACCATGTATGTCACAATGTCTCCACGTTGTATTCTCTCCCGGATGAGACATAACTATCCCTCAATGCATTTTCCCGAAGAAACACACATAACCTAAGGTGGACCTCCTAGAACCCTTATTAACCTTGGAAAAATAAGTCTACATACCCCGAGGAATATGAGACTATCCGCCTGGTACACCCCTATATACTCTCTAATCCTTTCGGATACTTGAGGATATGTTTGACCGCAGTAAAAATTGCTCCCTCTGATATTTGACTTATATATGTCATAACAGATACCCGGTCGAATACAGACATTAGCATATGTGAGAATTCCTAACGCTAAAAAATGTCTCTCATCCTTTCTATCTCTTGAGACCCTTTAGGATACCGACCCCTAGATAGAGAAATTTCAAAAAGAATAAATCCTTTCCTGGAATTTTTTCTATGCCAAAATAAGCAATAATCAAATCCATATGACCGACCCGAGATAAGCACAAAATTCTTCTTGATTGATCTTGCAAGAGATTAATCCCAAGGATTCGACCCGCTTCTCCTAAGTCCTTGACTTGATAACCATACCCTTTCCGAAGATAACAACCCCTTATCGTTGCCGATTAGGGGTATCTCATTGTAACGTCCTAACCTAAGCCAATAACTAATCTAATACGGAATTATCCAAATACCGAGTA
>JAULLG010009767.1:0-14888 GCA_035668355.1 Sarracenia leucophylla
TCTTTGGAAAAAGAAAAACTTGTCTTAAAAGATGAATTTGAAAAATCAACAAAAATTTCTAAAAAACTAGATTTTTACTTTAGCAAAAGAAAATGACATGTTAAAAATTCAACTCATGAACTTGAAAGGTAAAAGTATTGAAAATGATACCTCTTGTGAACTTCAAAGAAAAGTGGAAGATTACTCAACTATTGTTTACAAATTCACAAATGGAAAAGAAAATTTTGAAAAACTCTTAACAGCACAAAGAATGTCTTTAAATAAAGAAGGAATTTGCTATAATGGAGAAGTGAAATTGAAATCTAAAAATCATTTTGTGAAAGAATCAAAGAACTTCTCAAAGACTTTTTCAAAAAAATGTTTATGAGAATGTAATATGCTTTCAATGCAAAAGAAAAGGACACATTAAATTTGATTGTCCTTTGAAAAGAAATAATGGTGTCACAAAAATTGTTTGGAGAGTAAAAGAAACTAATTCCATAGGACCCAAAAAGATTTGGGTACCAAAGAAAATCACTTAAACTGTCTTGTAGGTATACTTGAGATCCTTAACCTTAAAAGAAAGATGGTACCTAGATAGTGGATGCTCAAGATATATGACGGGCGACAAGTCCAAATTCCTAAGCTTCAAACCTAAAAGTGGAGGTTGTGTAATGTTTGGGGACAACGGAAAAGTTAAAATCATTGGTATAGGTAAGGTCGGTAAGTATTCTTCCCTATCCATTGATAACATTCTTCTTGTAGGTGGTGTCAAACATAATCTTCTTAGTATTAGTCTGCTATCCGATAAAAGTTATAGTATACAATCTTTGCATGACACATGTGTTGTTAAAAACAAAGAAGATGATAAAGTTTTATTTGTTGCAAAAAGATTTGAAAATGGCTACACTATTGATCTTGAAAACTTAAGTTCTCAAAATGTTAATTACTTTTCTGAAACAAGTTGGTTATGGCATAGGAGGCTAGATCATGCTAGCATGGATCTCCTATCCAAAATTGTCAAGAAAGATTTGATCAAAGGCTTGCCTAAGACAATTTATTTATGACAAAGTTTGTGATGCTCGTCAATTTGGTAAGTAAGCCAAAACAAGTTTAAAAAAGAAACAAGAAATTTCTACAAATAGGACACTATAATTACTTCATCTTGATTTATTTGGTCCTATGAAACCTCAAAGTCTTGGAGGAAAATCATATTGTTTTGTTATAGTTGATGATTTTTCTAGATACACATGAGTTTTATTCCTTGCATCTCAAGATGAAGTATGTCATGCTTTAGCTAAGCTTTGTAAGAAAATTCAAAATGAAAAGGGTTATACTATTCTACACATTCGTAGTGATAGAGGATGCGAATTTAAAAATAAAGATGTTAAAAACTTTTGTTATCGAAATGGCATTTTTTTCATAATTTTTCTGCCCCTGGAACTCCTCAACAAAATGGGGTTGTTGAGACGAAAAATCGATCTTTACAAGAAATAGCACATAATATGTTAAATGAACACAAAATTTCTAAATCTTTTTAGGTCGAGACAGTAAATACGGCTTGCTATGTTATGAATAGAGTATTTATAATATATCACTTTAACAAAACTCCTTATGAACTATTGACTGGTAGAAAACCCAACATTTCTTATTTTCGTGTTTTTGGTTGTAAATGATTTATTTTAAATGACAAAGATGTTTTAGAAAAATTTGAATATAAATCTGATGAAGGTATTTTTCTTGGATATGCTACACATAGTAAAGTCAATAGAGTTTACAATAAAAGAACCATGACTTAAGTTGAATCTATTCACATAACAGTTGATGAGGCTAATCCTATTACTTCTAAGAATTGTGTTGATGATGTCATAGATATAAGTAATTGAATGGAGGAGATGGAAATTCAGGAGGACAAAAGAAAGGGCATCAAGGTAAATGACCAAAACGAACACAAAGACCCATCAAAGTAATGGAAGACAGTGAAGGATCAGCCCATGGATCAAATTATAGGTGAACTTTCACGAAGGGTAAGTACTCGATCTTCTTTAAAAAATATTTGTTATCTTCTTGCTCTCTATCTGAAGAAGAACCTAAAAATATTGATGTAGTATTAGAAGATGAATCTTGGTTAATTGCCGTGCAGAAAAAAAATTAAATCAATTTGAAGGAAATAAGGTTTGGCATTTAGTTCTTAGGCCTAAAGATAACACCATTATTGGAACTAAATAGGTATTTTGAAATAAAAATGATGAAAATGGTATTGTTGTCCGAAACAAGGCCAGGCTAGTTGGACAAGGTTATAATCAAGAAGAAGTCATTGATTTTGAAGAAACTTATGCACCTGTAGCTAGGATGGAAGCAATTCGTATGTTGTTAGCATATGCATCTTATAAGAACTTCAAACTTTTTCAAATGGATGTAGAGAGTGTCTTTTCTAAATGGCTTTATAAATGAAGAAGTGTATGTCGAACAACCACCTGGCTTTCAAGATTATCACTATCCTAACCACGTTTTTAAACTAACAAAAGTTTTATATGGTTTAAAACAAGCTCCTCGAGCTTGGTATGAAAGATTAAGTAATTTTTTGTTAGAAAATAGTTTTACTAGTGAAATGATTCATACAACCTTATTCATCAAAACTAAAAATGAAGATATGCTTATTGTAAAAATATATGTAGATGACATTATTTTTGATTATACTAATGAGCATTTGTGTAAAGAATTTTCTTTGCATATGCAAAAAGAGTTTGAAATGAGCATGGTGGGAGGGCTCACATACTTTCTTGGACTCCAAATCAAGTAAGGAAAGAAAGGAACATTCATCAACCAATCAAAGTACATATGAGAATTGCTCAAGTGCTTCAACATGGAAAATGGAAAAGTTTTGGGAACTCCAATGAGTCCCTCAACAAAACTTGACAAAGACGAGCAGGGAAAACCGGTACACACTAAGCTCTACCGAGGTATAATTAGTAGTTTACTTTATTTAACTGCAAGTAGATTCGATATTATATTCAGTGTATGTATGTGTGCACGATATCAAGCATGTCCAAAAGAATATCATGTAACTACAGTAAAAAGAATTTTAAGATATTTAATTAGCTCAATAGAAATTGATTTATCATTTCCTAAGTTCACATCTTTTGAAATGATAAGTTACTACGATACGGATTTTGCTTGTTGTACTATTGACCGTAAAATCACTAGTGGAATATGTCATTTCTTAGGAAAATCACTTGTTTCATGATTTTCAAAGAAACAAAACTCTATTGCATTATCTACTGCTGAAGCCGAATATGTGGCTGCGGGTAGTTGATGTGCACAGATTTTATATATGAAACAATAACTTCAATATTTTAAATTAAAATACATGGTTGTGGCAATTAATTGTGATAATACGAGCGCAATAAATATTTCTAAAAATCATATTCTTCATTCACAAACTAAACATATTGAGATAAGACATCATTTTCGTCGTGATCATGTACAAAAAGGTGATATATTCTCAGATTTTGTATGCACTAGCGAGTAATGGGTAGATATTTTCACTAAACCACTTAATGAGGATATGCTTATAATAATTAGACGTGAATTGGGCCTCATGCATTTTCATGATGTTGAGTAATTTAATTGAAAAGAGCTTTTAAATCATATCTAACCTCTTCAAGCGTTTGTTGCTTAATTCAGTCGACTGACTAGTCTCATTCAATCGACTGCCCCTTTAATAAGTAGCCTAGTCAATCGACCTGTCCACCAGTCAACTGTATTATCGGGCTTTTAAATTTCTATCGAGCCTTTTCACATTCAGTTGATACTCTTTGTTCCCTTTCTCAGCTTCTCCCTCTTAGGGCTCCAAAAGTCCGAAACTCATAGTTTTCAAAGTTTGTTGTTCATCCATCTTTCACCTAAACATTCAAAACCCTCTTCCTTCCTGTTATCTAGTCTTCAATGGCACCTAGGGTTAGAGGAGGCAAAGGAAAATATATTGCTATAGACGTTTCTACTAAGGAAAGCGACAACTTGTTCAACATAACACGAGCCGAAATTCTCTACAAGCACCATCTTCATGCTCTTGATCCCATCTTCGGTAAAATCTTAAATATGAGCTTCATGGACTCTTATTTTCCTCATGTTTTTCCTCTTATTGCTAGTCTTGGTTGTAGACCATATGTCTTCTATCAATCTAAGGGTGTTTTTCTGCAACTCCATGTTCTTCTACCATTTCTTCTGATTCTGCTCCTATCACATGATCATTTTTGAAGAAACTGGTCAAATCTTTTTCAATTGAGTGTTGATAAGAAGTTTGTCAAACTTAACTCACGTCTCACTCGCATTGAGGATGCCTTAGGCGTTCCACCCTATGACTCTTTATCTCCCGAAGATGGTGATGACGACGGTGATGATGATGGTGACGATGAGTCTTCCCCTGGCTCTGCTTCTTTTTGATCATGACAAAAGGGGCAGAAGTATTGGAAGCAAAATATTGATATTGTTATTATGTCGTTGTATACTCTTTTTATGTACATATGTTGGATGTTAGCTTTTCATGTACCTATGTTGGATGTTTGATATGCCTATGTAGCTTATGGTTTATGTATCTCATAGTTGTTCATCTCATTGGATCTTACTGGATATTGAAGCTTATTGAAATATGCGTGATAATCATAAATGACTAAACATAGAAAATGTTTGGAAATGTTCTATAAGCATATTGTAAGGGGGAGTTTATTTAAGCTTTCCTACATTATTTTTCTATGTGTTTGTCATCATCAAAATAGGAGATTATTGGCCTAACAAGGCTTAAATAACCATTTTAATGATAACAAACCTAAGTATCTAATTGTGCATATTGAGTATGTTTTCAAGAAAGAAAATTTTAGCACAATCAAAGATACACAAAGGGAGTCATGACGCTTATTATCATGCAAAAACTCTTTGACGATGAGCTTATCAAATTTTGCAGAAGTTGATATGTCGAAGATTTAATGGAATTGCTTTTGATTTCTTTTAGGACTTATGTATATTCACTTGTACTCATTGGATATGTATCTTGAAGCTCATAGGATTCCTAAAGAAACTTAAAAATGTTTATCGAAAAACTAAAATGATAAAAATCTTTTTGAAAAACTATTTTTTGTGGACTTTAAAGAAACCAGCCGACTAATGTTTCTTTCCAATTGACTGAAATGTTATGTCAAATAAAGTTAGTTTTCTAAACATTCCAATTGACCGATCTTCATATTTAGTTGACCGAGCTTTGATCCAGTCGACTAATCTTTACATCAAGTCGACAGAATAGGCAAAATTTTGCATTCTTAGTGCAACAGCTAGTTCGACATTACCATGTTTAGCCCAGCGTCTAGTTGAGGATTGAGGACTATAGATAGAGCCATTGAGCTCTAGTTTTATACGTCTTAAGCCTCTCAATCATTCTCTCGATTGCTTACTTAATGTGCTTCAAATCTCTTTGTTTTTCAATCAAATTTGTGAGAGAAAAAGATCATTAGATATCTCTTTGAGCTTCATTTTCATATTCTTTAAGAGGTGAAATAGAGCCTTTATTGCCCATAAATAGATCCCTTGAATACTTAAATTATTTAAAAAAATCCAATTAACCCCCCTCTTGGGATTACACATAAACTATCAATCGCCTCGTCCTCATCATGGTGTTGTCACAGCACTTTGACATTAGATAATTATGGTCTTACCCCTCAAGACCTGCTCCCTCGTGTCAAGAATCTGTACGTGTCACTCCTCATATGTAATATCATCTCCTACTCTAAAATCAGCCCAATCAAGAACATTTAAAGGGTTCGGTTCATACTTTCGTATCATAAAGACGTGAAAAACACCATCCACAAAAGACAACTACGGAGGTAAAGCCAGACGATACGTTGCTACCCCGACTCTCTCCTCAATCACAAAGGGTCCAATAAGACGTGGAGATAGATTTCCACTCTTATCGAACCTCATCACCCCCTTTTCATGGGGAAAATCGTAAGAAGACGTGATCTTCTGCCTCAATCTTCAACGGTCGTCGTCTTTTATCAGCATAACTTTTCTGGCGATTCTGCGCTGTGATCAAATCCTGCTGGATGATCACAATCTTCTCGGTCGTCTCCCTAACTAACTCAGGTCCCGACAAGGCGGATTCTCTAACGTCTTCCTGACATATCGGTGACCTACATAGCCTACCAAATAATGCCTCAAAAGGTGCCATTTGTGTGGTCGACTGATAACTGTTTTTACAGAGAAACTCTGCTAAGGATAGGTGATCCCCCCAAGATCCTCGAAAATCCAACATGCATGCCCTGAACATGTCCTCCAAGATCTGTATAGTATGCTTGGATTGTCCGTCCGTCTGAGGATGGAAGACTATGTTGAACAAAATGTAACATCTCGAACTTGAAACAATAAAACTCAATATAAAAAATATTAAAAGCTGAAACTCGAGCTGATTAAGTAAAAGGGTTTACTTGAAAATGTTCTCTTTAAATATCAAAATAATTGTTTTACTACCAAAAACTAAGAAAATTTTAGTTCATTTCAAAATTTCTCAAAACTATGCGGAAAATATTCTAACTCTTTTTGAAAAATTTCGACAAAGTTTTCCCTATTTTCGGACTAATACCAAACAAAAACAACCTGCAAAGTAAGAGATATATCTAGCCCAAACAACCACAAAGTCGATCCATGACACAACCAAGCAATTCTAATCCAGAAAACAAAATTAACTACATGCTACCCCATCGATAGCTCACATGCATGCAACTGGATGAAACCGTCTTTATGGACTTACAAACAACCTCTAAAGAAGTGAAAATACAACTTTAAATATACAATCATCCAAAATAAAAGGACAATGGAATAAAATAGAAACAATGAGATATCCAAAAAGATTGATTTTTCCATCCTTACTTTGATATTCAAAAATTTTTTCCTTATTAACCTAAAAAATGTTAACAATAGGGTTGAGCCTAAATATTAGGATATTAGAGAATATAAACCCAAATCACGTTATGCAAGGATGACATGCGATATGCACAAGTCATAAAGTGTTGAAAATAACTCTACTCATTTTTTTCGAATTCCAATACCACATGCCCATTTTATTGAAAACATACATTCATGGGTGAATCTTTTTATGATTTAGTAAATGTTCAAGTTTTAGGATTTTCTCCATCAATCCTACACATACCCAAACCCGAACCATGTCTCACGGTCATATTCACCTACAAATTTCAATCCACCACAATATCCCAATCTGTATCTCACACTCACTCACGCCCACGTATTTTTTCTCTCAATCTATTCTCCGCTAATACGCACTCCATCGACATGCCATCGAACCACCAAAACATACACTCTCCATAAACACCTACCAAAACGCCAAAACATACTCTCCGTCGACATGGCACCGAACTGTAAAAACATAGCCTCTCCATAAATATCCACCTGACCCTCCAAAACCCCACTTCTTGCCATTATGCATGACAGTAAACACATCACGACCCAACCACAAAGGGTAAGAATCACAACATGGCCCGTCATAAGGGCAAGTATCAAAACATGTATTCGATACATTATCGTTTTCACGGTTCAATAGTTATTCCATTCTCCATTTCTCATTCATTAAATTTCCAATTTCATGCAAAAGCATATAATACATTTCCCATTCAAGGTCTCAACATCAACCACACTGGGGTATGAAAAATCCATTTTTTTTCTCGAATTTAGTATAAAACATCAAAACCCGTAACGTGTACTTCACATATATAATTACTAATTTTCAATCATTCAAAGATCACCAAATTTACTGAGTTTTTAAACATATGCTTATCAAATCATAATTTCAAAGTCCTAACACAAAACCCGATTTTTCCAACTTGCCGATTAATTAACGAAAATTACTTCCACTTTTCCAAATATTCTCAAATTTGAATCATAGGTTCTTTTCTATACCAATTTCATGTGATTAATGTCACTTTCACAAAACTATTCCCAATTTTGCAAAAGCCCCAAATTGTAAGCCTTTTCCCAAATTCAAGCCCTAATTTATCAATTCTCAAAACTGGTTCCAGTATTCACATGTTAGCAAGATGATATTATCAAACATGAGATTAATTTCACCACTAAAACACCAATTTTCTGAAATTGAACCCTAGACCCTCGGTAAATACATTAAGCACAAACAATGCTCTAAACCCCAAAATCTCTCGAAAACTACAATACATATAAAAAAAGGTTTATAAGGTCTAGAATCTTACATCGATCGAAGAGAATTGTGAGAAATTGAACCAATCATACTTGACAGTGACGCGGTGGTCGTCGGTGCACCGCTCATCTCTTTCTTCGCTGCTCTCTCTCTCTCTCTCGCCTCTTCTCTCCTTCCCTCCGTCGCCGGTAATAACCATCTCCTTCCTCCTTCCTTCTTTCTCCCTTCTCCCCCTCTATTTCCCATAGCCCCTCTATTTTTGCCAAAACCGATATCTTCTCCTTGCGCGACTGGGCACGTTTTGTGTTTGGTAATCATTTTTTTGTTTTATTTTTTGTATACAATAATAACACATATATATATATATATACATAGATAGATATTTATTAGGTTACGAAAAAAATAAATTTTTTTACCCAAAAAAGATATTGCTAATATCAAAGCTATAAAAAAATATTTATTTTAGCCATTAAATCTCATAGTCGAACGGTTTATCGAAACCCATTATTCATTTTTTCCTTAAAAAATTGATCCATGTACGAAAAAATGAATTATTCAAAAATCTTTTTTTGACTTTAAATTATCAATTAAAACGGGTCGGACACTTACGCAGAATGTCACTCCCCATGGCCGACTGTTGGCTCTTCTAGAAACGCGAAGTAAAACATGGGTCCCGATCTAACACGATAGGGATGGCTACCCTGTGCAAACAAACGATCTCAATGATGTACAAATGACCTAATCTATTCATTGAGTCGGATAGGCAAATCGGCAACAAATGTGCAGATTTGGTCAACCTGTCAACCACAACTCAAACCGTGTCGTGCCCTCTCGGTGATCTCGGCAATCTAGTCACAAAATCCACAATCACGTACTCCACTTCCACTCAGATATAGGCGAGAGCTAGAGCAACCATACTGACCTCTAATGCTCTACCTTCACTTGTTGGCAAGTGAGGTATCGTGACATGAACAACACAATATCTTTATTTGTTCCCTTCCACCAAAATTGTCTACGAAGATCATGGTACATCTTGGTGCTCCTTGGGTGCACCGCCAAATACAAATAGTGAAATTACCGTAACACCTCGTCACATCGTGTCTCATGTATGAAAATCATTCCCACAAATCTCAAACTACTATCCTCATGTATAGTCCACTCTGTGGCACCCCCACCGCTAGCAATCTGCTCTCAGTACATAACACACTTAACATCCTTCAGCCGAGCCTCCTTCACTCGCACTACAAGAGAAGGCTGTGAAACAATGGTAAATAATGTTGCGTGGTCCTCGGACTCACATAAAGGTAGATCATACTCACCGATCTCTCCCATCATATTCCACTCCCGAATGAAAATATGCGCAAAGGAACTCAATAACTTCCTGCAAAGAGCATCAGCCACTACATTGGCTTTGCCTGGATAGTACTAAAGGTCAAAATTATAGTTGCCCAAGAATTCCATCCTCCTCTTCTATCTCATATTCAGATTCTTATGTGAAAAGTGGTACTTCAAACTCTTGTGATCGAAGAACACCTCGAAACGTTCCATGTATAGGAAATGCCTCCAAGTCTTTAGTGCGAACACAACAACTGCAAGCTCCAAATCGTGCGTAGGGTAGTTATTTTCATGGACTTTTAACAGTTGAGATCCGTAAGAAACTATTTTACTGATTGAAACTTAAAAGTGACGATTTAATCCCATTATTTATACTGGATTAGCCTCGAGATATTATTTAATATTATGTTTTTTTAGTATTTTCGTGTTTAGATCGGTTTTCGCAATGTGATGCAAAATAACAACTAAACAAACAAAATAAGACAAAAACCGAAGAAAAGTCTAACAGCAAAACAACAACCGTCCGGACGCTCCCCAGCTTCCATCCGGACGATGGTGCCCAAAACCATCGCGACGCACCGCCACTTCTATCAAGACGCTCTAGCCCTTTCTGTCTAGATGGTGTCACGTACAAAGTCAAAATCCTAGAAGGACTCCAACTTTCATCAATCTATAAATAGACCCTCAGACCCCATAGTTTCTGCATTCATACCCAATGACGAAAAGTCCTTTCTCTCTCCAAAATTTCACTTCCGACCCTGACGAGTCAGTACTGGAAGGACCGGGTCTTGACAAAAAGCTACCGAATGACATCGACATCAACTCAAAGATGGATTCACCCCGACCATGCGTGGCTAAGTCCCTCATCTGCCTCGGGTTACGATGAAACCAGAGCCTGGTAGTTTAGGAGTAGATTAATTTTTTTTAATTTTTTTAGCTTTTAATGGGATTTGTTATACGACTATTTTATTTCACGACGTATTTGATCGTTTGAAAAATATTCATTTAAATAAATTGAATTTTCATTAAATATTTCTATTATTGTATTAAATATGTGTCGTATAACTGTGCTTATTGTTAATCGAATATTAAATATGAGATAGTCTATGTCATAGATAAGACAAGTCGTACCCCTAACTTGCCGTGCTAAAATAGGATATACCATATTTAAGATTCAGAATTTTAATTGTATAACTTGAGATATTTTACACTATTGATGAGACAAGTTATGCCCCCGATAGTCCGTGCCATGTCTTAGATGGAATATACCTTATTTGCATGAAAATCTATCCTCTTGAATATCCATATCGGTCATGTCACGATAGGATTGAATCGAATAAAAATCTAGATAAAATAGGAATTAATAGAAACTAGAATACTAAGCAAATGTGGATTCTAACCTAAGGTATAAATTTTCTCTAAAAAGAACTTTTATTAACTGATAGTTTAGTTTCAGGTTAGCTAGAAGTTGTTTTAGTTCATACCTTTTTTATAATAAAAATCCAAGATTTTATTTTCTTTTCTTTAATTAAATTAAAAAGCTTTCAATAGATTAAATAATTGAGAAAAATATTTATTTCCATATATTCCTCATGGGAACAATCATAACTTACTGTTAGCTACTTAATTAGTATTAAATCTTAGTATAAACTTGAGACGGGATGACACGTACCAGTTTTTGACGTCGTTGTAGGGGAATATTATAACAAAAAAATTAAAATAAAAAACATTATTTAATTTGAAAATTTTTTAATTTAATTATTTTATTTTTCTTTTCGTCCTTGGTTTTCAGATTTTTGATTATTCTGTTGAAAAATATAAAATCGTAAAAAAATTAAACCACCGCTTTCCGTCCGGACACTGCCTTCTTTTCGTCCAAATGGCACTGTCTGACACCATCCAGATGTCGCATCCCTTCCATCTAGACGGTTCACCATCTAAGACCTTCTTTTGCTTTCTTTTTTTGGCGCTCAATAGTGCATGATTAGATGCCACTCCCTACATAGCAACCTGCTATTTATTGATCCTAAAATTGAACGCACCTGTAGGCTTAACCGAGCGATTGCGAGAGTGACCCCTTTCCCCCGATATCCCGTACTTGCTCACACATCCACAATGTCTGAAGACTAAAATGTTAACACCATCGGTAACCCCACCGGTAATCAACAAAATGATCTGCAAAACCAAGCTGACTAGCAACTCAAGACCCTGATGGAGTATTATATTCTAACAGCTTATGAGTCTACTACCTGTATAGTGCCATCCCGACCTTGGGGCCGGTAACTATGAGATCATACCTAATCTTCCACAGCTGCTTCCTCTATTGCATGGACTTAGCGGTGAAGACCCCTATAAACACATTGACGAGTTTATAGAAATCCGTTCGACTATAAGACTCAACAATCTACCTAATGAAGCCAAGCACATGAAGTTGTTTCATTTCTCTCTTTGAGACAAGGACAAACATTGGCTTAAGTCTCTAGAGCCCATTACTATAACAACGTGAGCGAAACTTCAATAAGAATTTCTTTGAAAGTTCTTTCCCATTGGAAAAACAAACCAAATTCACCGAGCCATAACGATTTTTACTCAACTGGAAGGTGAAACATTTCACAAAACTTGGGAACGACTTAAGGAGTTAATTACAAGTTGTCCGCACCATCAAGTCCTAAAATGGTAGCTAGTTCAACACTTCTACGAAGGTCTACTGCCCTAATATCGTCAATACATTAATGCCTCGTGTGGCAGCGCATTTATGATGAACAACGAGGCAGATGCCTGGACCCATCTGGAAAAGCTGAGCGAAAACTCACAACATCAAGCGTTTGTCTCTCACACTGACAGGTCAGTAGCCCACAAAGCTGGAGGTCTTTATGAGGTAAACCAAAGTGTAGATCTTACCAACCAAGTGAAGTCCCTCACCGAAAAGTTTGATGAGCTGTTAACCAACATCATGCCTATAGCCCAACCACCCCACCAGTTATGCAAGATGTATGCACCTTGTGTGCCAGCCTGGCGCACTATGTCACTGAATGTCCATTAACTGAACAATTTCCTGACTTTGTTCAAGAACAAGTGAATACTACTCAAGGATTCTCCCAACTGGGCAACAACCCATACTTTAACACCTATAATCCTGGCTGGAGAAACCACCCGAACTTTAGTTGACGAAATCAACAACCATAAGCTGGACAACCCCCAACTTAGGCACCTAGACCCACATACAATAATTCTTTCAATCAACAGACCTATCGTCCCCAATAACCAGCACCTGCCCTAACCTCTATAGCCCTAGGTTTTGATGAAACTTTTTTAAAAGCCTTAAAGGACTTATATGTAAAGACTCAGCTTTTGAGTTCTCACTCCCAGTCCATCCCTAAGCTAGAAACTCAAGTACAGCAAGTAGCTGTAGCGCTCAACTGCCGAGAGGACGGCAAGTTACCGAGTCAACCAGTGACAAACCCAAAAGGCCAATACATCATTGATAGCAACCCTAGCAGCAGTGGTGTATACCACGAGAAAGCTAAGGTTGTTATGACCTTAAGAAGTGGCAAAGAACTGAATACTCAACCTTTACCAACCAACCCTTAACCATTATCGAACCCCATAACAGTTGAGAAGTCCAACGACTCCGAAACTACTCAAACCACACCCACTCTGATAGTACCTAATGTTGTACCACCACCATCTACCGATGCATTCGAGGAGGCCCCCTCCAGTCACACCCCGTGAACCAAAGGCACCTTTTCCATCGTGTCTTGATCAACCTTCTCCCTAGTGCAAGAAAGGACCACCAATTGCAGACGTACTTGAACTTTTCGAGTAAGTCAAAATCAATATTTCTTTTCTTGATACTATCCAACAAGTGCCCTCCTACGCTAAGTTCCTTAAAAGACTTATGCACTCAAAAGCGTAGGAAAAAAACATGTGTCGCCAAGAAAGCACTTCTAACTGAACACGTCGGCTCACTCCTTAGCTATGATTTGGACCATAAGTTGAAAAACCCGGGAATACCCACCATTTCAAGTGTTATCAATGACCATCAGATTGATAGAGCACTGCTAGACTTAGGAGCAAGTATAAATCTCCTACCGTACTTACTGTACGAACAATTCGAACTTGGAGAACTAAAATTTGACAGATAGGTCAGTTAACATTTTCTGAGGTATCATCGAGGATGTATTTATAAAAGTCGATAAGTTCTTGTTCCCCATTGACTTTATCGTACTTGACACTGAGCCCGATGTAAATACAAGGAGACAAATCCTATTCAAAAATGGCCTAATGCATCATTTTATCACCATAATATTAGAACTGAATTAAAATAATATTTTTTATAGAAAATACATAATTTTCATAGTTTTGAATAATTATGATACTATTTAATTAATTATGAGGTTAGGTTTAATTAAGTTTTTTTTGCCAACATGAGTCAAATTGACTTAATTTGGGCTTTTGGTAGACTTTTGATTAAATATTGTAGTAGCCTTGATTTTTTAGTCCTATATTTATATATAATATATTTAATTGATGATTGATTTGGACAAATTTCTAATTATATTTTCAAACTGGTCATCATAGGATTATTTTATTAAAAAGCAAAATATTTGACACTTCGCAAACACAATCCATGGCTAGCCATAGAGGGGCAAAAGATGTCATTTTGTTTGTTCGTATTATTTTATTCTTGCTTTAATTAAAAGACTGTAAATTTGCACTTGGCCCAATTTAAGGTTTTTCTTGTAATTGTATTATTCTTTTGGACAAGGACATAACTTTGTTATTTCATGTGGCATTTGTTAGGATTATATACAAAAAATTATATTTTTATGTATTTATTTTTGATTCCTGGATTATTAATAAGAAATAATCGAGATTTATTTACATTTATCATTATATATATATATATATATATAAAATATTTATATGATGTATATATGTATTGTTAGCATATTCTATCTAGTATTTTATTTGGTACATGAAACGTGGAAGATCGGATCATAGGTTCTGACAGAATATACTTGGTAGGCTCACAATTGCAATGGAATTGGATAATCCACTGGTACGATTGTAGCACATCGTTATATTAGCTGGTCTTATTTAGGTTGAACGGATCGAATTCAGATTTACGAATTCGAAGTTCAAACTCGATGTGTTAGTACACTTGGAGTGTATTGAACATGATCAATATAATGAGTAATTATGCACCGACTGTATAAATTGATCCACATCTTGTATTATCATGTATTGCACGAATTGTAAGGACCTGACCTTGTTTCACACGTGCGGTGTTCAGTTAGGCGGTTCGGTTTTCAAACTTAAAGTACTTGTTCTCGAACAGTATTTTAAGTTTGAATTT